>OX371225.1:102821004-102973096 GCA_947310385.1 Nephrotoma appendiculata | reverse complement strand
AAAAAAATAAACAAAAATGTAAAAATTAATTAATTTACTTTACAAAAATATAACAAAACTTAGGCAAAGTAAAAAAACGTACATAAAAAACACACAGTTTCCTAGTATTATTACTAATAAATATTATCAAAATTATTTTGACGCCTAATTCAACATTTTAAAGGTAAAGCACTAAATAGTAAGAATATCATCCCTACCATTAAACCTGGTGGAGGAAACGTCATGGAATGGAGTGCAATGAGTACCGAGGGGGTGGGAGATCTGATGTGTGTTGAGACGGACTACCATGAATAAAGAACAATATTTGCAAACTTTACAGAATCATTGTACAAACCATTGAAATATCTGGGCATATTAGCTTGGTTCAAGACAACGATCCCAACCCAAACATGCATCCCACTGGTAAAAACTGGTTGATCGACAATGTCAAATACATTCTACCGAACCATCCACAATCAAGTCGCTGAAGTTAAGCCCGAACCCGAAATTTTGTGGTTGTTGTCTTTGATAAGTGTAGTCATCCCGAAAAAGTGTAGAGTTAAAAAATTAAGAAATGAAAAATTAAAGAAATTTTCAAAATAATATTAATGTGTTAAATAATAAGTTTCCAAAAGCAGAAAAAAAACAATAACATAAGTAGTTGTTTTGTGATGGTTCTGGCATAAATCCCATCCCAAAAATTTTTCCATAGTAATTGGATATTGAATACTGCTTTTTTATTTCATCTTCATATAACATGAGGATAACTAAAATCTTCGTTTCAACATATAATCATATGAATTTTATTGAAATTTATTAAGGTTTGTCATTCGCCTGTTCAACTGTAATGAACAATTTTATTACATATATATTTTGAATGATGTGTTACATATATGCAAGAATATTGTTCCGATAGTAAATTAAATAAAAAAATTTTTTTTTGATCTTGACAACGTATCACTATATTTTATTTTTATGCACTCGCGAATAAGAAAGGTAAAACTAAACTTGATCTTGAAAACGTATCGCTATACCATATCATAACAATAGCAAATCTGATGAATACAAATGAGAATTGAAAGTTATAATAATAATAAGAATATAGGTCAAATAATAATTTTTATAATATTTTTTTATAATTGTTATTGTTATAATCGGATTTCGCATATTTTCGTCACAATTATAAAAAATCATGTTTATTAACTTGTATGATCATTATTTCAGTTATTTTTTCGTTGCAATAGTGTGGGATAAGTCAATCGATTAAGTAAAAATAGGAAAAACGATGAGTGATAAAGGTGAAGAAACGATGATAAGTTATGTGTACATAACAATGCATAGAAACTAATAATCATTTTGTATTTAGGATAGCATGCGTAGGTCAAACAGTAACAAAGATGAAACGATAAAAAATTTTCGCGTCAAATTAGATTTTATATTTTGGTTACGAATCACATTAGTGCATTTCACTATTAAGTCATTATTTTATTATTATATTTTGTTATGATAAACAGCAACAAATCATTAATGAAAATTACTACTTATTTTACTGAAAATTACGTTATTTATCGTATAATAATATATCAAAAATTTAGTTTGCATGTCAATTTTAAAGTTTAATAAAATTAGGAAAACTCATATATATTTTAGTAAACCAATCAGGAAGAAATTCTTAAAAGCATATTTCATGTTTAACTGATCAGAGTATCATCAAAGATATTAAATTTTCAACAACAAAATAAATGGCAACGACCTGCACAAGTACATTATCGCTATACAGTACAAATTGATAAAATAAAACACAGTGCAAAGCTGAAAACTTTAACTTTATGCTAATTACACGTAACTTACAAACTTTGTGATATGATATTGAAAAGTTCAATGCAATAAAGTTATTGCATTGAATTTATTTAGCATTTATTTTTTACATAGCCGAAATGAAATTTAATATACATTTAAAATTATTTAAAAAATGTGACGTAGTCAGTATAAGGCCTGACCACATTATCGAAGAAATTGAAGAACACTTTGATGACAGCGATAACAAGGCACAGGCTTTAATATTAAAAATTATCTATGTGTATATATATATAAAATGAATTACTGTTTGTTTGTTTGTTTGTTCCGAATGGGCGTCTCAGCCGCTCAACCGATCGCCATGAAATTTTTACCATGTACAAGTTGCATATCCCAGAACCAACCTTACGATATTTTGGAAGGAGCTGGACCCCGGGGTCTAGGGGCTGCGGTACAAATTTTTTCGAAAAATTTTTTCGAAAACAAATATTTGATTATTACAAAATGAGGTCTCAGTCGCTCAACCGATCGCCCATTCAATGTTTACTATGCAAATGATCAATCTTACGATATTGTGAAAGGGGCTGGACCCCAGGGGTCTAAGGGCCATGGGTACCAATTTTTTCAAAAACTTAAATTTTTTTACGAGAATGAGTTTTGGAAACGGGTTATATGAAATAAGAGACATGTTCGAATTCGGGGGGTCCGCCCCTGGATCAAAAAATTCATTTTTACATGTAAAGATACAATTATTTGATTGTTCCGCTTTACCGATCGCCATGAAATTTTTACCATGTATATGTTGCATGTTCAGGAACAAACCCACGATACTTTTGAAGGGGCTGGACTCCGGGGTCTAGGGGCTGTGGAAGAAGCAGTTTTCAGAAGAAAGCAAGACACAATTATTCGGGAGTACCCTGGAATACGTGGTTCTGATGCCTTGGGGTCGAGTTTTAAAAGTTCATCCTAACAATATGGGAGTGTTATTTTCTGAGAATGCTGCTTCATGAAGTAAGAGGACCAACGTCTTTTCAAGCACTGAGAACTATAATTGGCGAAGTATGTCAAACCTCCAGAGAGGCATGTCTTAAACTGGGCTTACTTGAAACCGAAAGCATCTTATGTGTCGTCCAGCACAAATACGCAAGCTCTTTGCAATAAGATTAACAACATGCACACCTTCGGATCCTAAAGGTCTTTGGGAAAAGCACAAAGAAAGCCTTAGTGAAGATATACTTTGGCACGCAGCGTAGAACAAATCCCGATATGGAAATACAGTTTTCAGCAGACATATTTAATGGAGCACTTTATTACTCGAGGATGCATGCTTATACATTAATAACAAAGTCATTTCCCAACTTGTTTTGCCAGCACCGACACGCCATGGAAACATTGTTTGTGATAGAGATCTATTACGAGAACAAAATTACGACGTTGGTCAGTTATGAGTTTTCGCTGGAGACTCAAAAAAGTCTCTTAGTGGATGATCAAAGATAGTGATGCAATACATAGTAAACGGTAACGGAGGAATTATTTATTTTGATGCACCCGGAGGCACTGGAAAAACATTTCATCTTAATTTGCTACTTGCTGAAGTAAGACAGCAGAATACAATTGGCTGTTGCATCATCTGGAATTGCATCCACTTTACTCGATGGAGGACGCACAGCACTTTCAACGTTTAAACTACCATTTAATTTGAATCAAGCGGATAATTTTTTCTTGCAATATAACACGAAATTCGGGAATTGCCACGTTATTAAAAACATGTAAAATCATTATTTGGGATGAATGTACCATGGCACACACAAAAGCATTGATGAAGCGGTTGATCGTACTTTGCGCGATTTGCGACAAAATAACCGACCAATGGAAGGAGCTCTAACACTACTAGCAGGTGATTTTCGTCAAACTGCCAGTCATTCCACGATCAACACCCGCTGATGAACTTAATGCCTGCCTGAAGGCATCTCATCTTTGGAAACTCGTTACGAAAATCACACTATCTACAAACATGCGTGTGAATTTACATCATGATGGTACAGCTAAAACATTTGCCAGGCAGCTTTTGGACATGGGTAACAGGAAATTACCAAATGACCCTGTAACATGTGAGATATCGTTCCCGCCTAATTTTTGTCAAATGCTGCCATCAATAAAGGACGTGGTAATGAAAGTATTCCCAAATCTGTCAAATAACTTCAAAAATCATGATTGGCTGTGCGAACGTGCACTCCTAGCTAACAAAAATGACGGCGTTAATAAATTAAATAATGAAATTCCATCGCAACTACTCGGGCCACTAATGAAATACAAATCTATCGACACGGTTACTGATGTGGATCAATCCGTCAATTATCCAATAAAGTTTCTTAATTCTTTGGAGTCACCTGGTATTCCACCACACAAACTATTTTTAAAAGAGGGTTCACCAATAATACTGCTCCGAAATTTAGATCCACCGAAATTGTGCAACAGAACACGGCTTTGTTTGAAGAAATTGATGCCGAATGTGATTGAAGCAATGATTATTACCGGTAAAAGTAAAGGAGAAGATATGCTAATTCCGCGCATTCCTATGATTCCCACCGATTTGCCGTTTGAATTCAAGCGACTACAATTCCCATTACGCCTTGCTTTTGCAATGTCAATCAACAAAGCCCAGGAGCAATCATTGAAAATAGCTGGTATTATTTGGAAAATTCATGCTTTTCACATGGCCAACTGTATGTTGCTTGCTCCAGAGTGGGAACGTCAAAAAATTTATTTATTTACACACCAAATGGAAAAACCAAAAATATTGTTTATCAAAAGGCTTTATAATAAAAATTATCAACTAAAATATCTTTATATTTATTATTCACTTTGATCTGGTTGAAGGTTTGTAAAAATGGAGTGTAATTATTTGGCAATTGGTAACAAACACCAAACCAAAATTAATTAACTATCCTCACAAACAGGATGTCCAATAATATCATTACAAAAGTTCGCCTGGATGCATTGACAGAGGCACCCGTTGAATTCAGCTACTTATAATTTTCTTTTCATATGTGATTGCAACTACAGCGATATAAAGAGAGAATTCTTGCATAACAATCAAGGTATTTGAATTATATACCTCCCGTGCAACGCCGGGTTATTCAGCTAGTTATATTTAAAAAAGAAAACAGCTGACAGAAATAATATTTTATTTTATTGGGCTAATGTCAATCATTAATTCAGTTAATGTTCAATTAATTCGTGCTAAGTATTATAATACAATTCATGCTAAGTATTATAGTAGTATACAGCTTTACTCTAGATCAATGTAACAAAAAATGATATCAAGTATTAAAGTAAAGTATTAAAGTTAAAAACATTATTAAAAATTACAAAAAATAATAATAAATTTCAAAATTATAAAAAATCTTATTAAAAGTTATAATAACTAACAAAAAACGTTAAGTTTATTAAGTGTTTGTACATTGAGTTTGGATTTGTTTGTTTTTAAGTATTACGTGAAACTATACTTGTTCCGACTTGGAAGATCTGTTATACTGTTGTCCGCTATTTAAAAAATAAAATAGCAAATTAAAAATTTATAAAATTAGAATAAAAACCTACCTGAAAATAAAAAAATAAAAAAACAAAAAATTTAAACATACAAAAAATAATTACAAACGAATCATGAAAATTAAAAAAATTGAAATCTAAAAATTTGTTACAAAAAATAAACAAAAATATTCGATTAAATATTCATTTCCTTGTGTAATGTACTTATTATTTGATTATCATAATTTATTTGGCGGCGGACAATCAAAAATAAACAAAAACACTAAAGAAGACTTACACGGACATTCAAATAAAAGCAGGATAGTAAATTAATTAAATAATTTAAATGCAGTAAAGTTATGACATTTATTTTTAACCGAAAGATTAACAATAAATTTGCGTTGTTAACCGGCTATAAAAGATGATAAAGAATAAGTTTCACATATGTACATAACTAGATGGTATGAAGAGCTCCAGCTTATATTTTATGAAAGATATTTCGGGACTTATAAATTTAGTATTGACCCTGACCACATTATCGAAGAAATTGAAGAACACTTTGATGACAGCGATAACAAAACACATGCTTTAATATTAAAAATTATTATATTTAAAAAAGAAAACTAGG
Source organism: Nephrotoma appendiculata (assembly GCA_947310385.1). Taxonomy (NCBI): domain Eukaryota; kingdom Metazoa; phylum Arthropoda; class Insecta; order Diptera; family Tipulidae; genus Nephrotoma; species Nephrotoma appendiculata. The sequence goes on along the minus strand of OX371225.1, from coordinate 102,967,161 downwards.
CTAATGTACTACTATAGCAATCATTGTTCAGTTAATTCGTTATTTGTGCTAAGAATTATCAATGCCTCCTAAACTACAGGCCGCTTACACCAAATGATGACGACACGGTATGTCGACGTTTTTGTTGTTTTTTCTAGTTGTTTTGTTAATATAAATGTCTTAAAATTATTATTGCACAGTCTCGGTTTAGATATAAATTGACGTCATGTGCGAAAAATGAGAGTAGTAAGAGGAATGTAGTTTAAGAGGGATTGGTATTATACTCGTATACAGCTTTACTCTAGATCAGTGTAACAAAAAATATTATCAAGTTTATAAAGTATGTTTAAAAAATCATAAAATTATAAAAATAGTGTAAAAATTGCATTTCTTAAATTATACAAATTTAATGAAAAGTGTCAAAAATATATAAAACTTATAGTACATAAGTTAAAACAATATAACAATTATTAAAAGTTATAAAAATTAGTTGTAATGCTTGGTTCACGTATGCGATCAAAAAATGATTCGCGAATCATAGGAAAATTAAATCATTGAAAACATATACAAATTTCCCCGCCCGAGATGAAATAATTTTAACTTTGGGAAAATTTTGATCGGAAGCATCCAACATAATAAAAAAACAACAAATTATGAGTAATAATTCGAAATAATTACGCTCAAAGTTTGGCTTGATTCGCGAATCATTTTTTGATCGCATACGTGAACCAGCATAAGAGTTATGAAAATTTATACACTTGGAACAAAAAATATGTTAAAAGTTATAATAACTTTAAAAGTTATAAAAGAAATATGTGAAAAGTTATAATTAGTTATAAAAATTATTAAAAAGTTATAAAAAATAATAATAAATTTTAAAAATTATAAATTTTTTTATTAAAAGTTATAATAAGTAACAAAAAACGTTATTAAGTTTATAAAGTATTTGTACATTGAGTTTGACGATTCGTTGTAATACTTAAATTATACTTGCTCCGACTCGGATGATCTTTTATTCTATTGTCCTCTATTTAAAAAGTAAAATAACAAATTAAAATTTTATAAAATTAAAATAAAAACCTGAAAATAAAAATTTAAAATTTAAACATAAAAAATATTAATTACAAACGAATCATGAAAATTAAAAAAAAATTAAATTTTATGAATTAAAGTGAAATCATCATTAACCTCCACGATTTATAAATGGTGTCGTAGGTTTTTAACGCCCGCTCCCCACGTTTAATTTTTGATTTTAAATAATATAAAACCATAACGTAAAAAAGATAAATCTAACCGTAAATCGGTTTTTGGTGTATTTACCTGGGCCTACATTAAATTCTGTATTGAAATACTTAGAAATAGAGCCACCCAATGGCGTATACAGCCAGATAGTCCAACGTACTAACTAAGATGTAGACACTGCCATATGTCCATATCAGGTAGAAATAACCTTGTTTTTGATTTGTTTGTCTAACCGAAAAGCAATTTTTTGTGTAGTCACCATAGGCCCACATTAAATTCTGTACTATAGCCACGATAGCTATCGAGTATCGATATCGCCACCCAATGGCTTATACAGCAAGATAGACCAACGTACTAGCTAAGATGTAGACAGAGACACTGCTATGTGTCCATATCAGGTGGAAATAGCCTTGTTTTTGATTTGTTTGTCTAACCGAAAAGCGATTTTTTGTGTAGTCACCATGGGTCCACATTAAATTCTGTACTGAAATACTTAGCGTTAATATTTTACATCTAAGCAACTCCAAATATACTGGTTCGTTTATCTGGATGTCTAATAAATATAAAGGGATACGATATAGCGCGTCATCATATAACTATTAGAACCTATTGTGGACATAAAACTGGTCACAAACCTCGGTTTTACCGTAGTTTCGGAATGAGATATTTTTCCTCATCCCGAGGCATTTTAGGCATTTCCCGAGGCACAACGCCGAATAGATAAAAAATGGAAATTCCGAACACTAATAGCTTACCAAAATAATCTAGTTTCCTCCGAATTTTCTGTATATCATTGAGATATTTAGTTGGCGGGAACATTTTCTTTTCTTTTCTTGCAATATAAAAGTCATTTCTGACAATTTATAGGTCAACTAAATGTAAATCGTGACATTTTTGTCAATGCCTACTCTATTACTATTTAAAACCAAACGAGCAGACAAAAGAAGTTGTAGTGTGTCTTGAGTTCTCATCTTGCAAACAGTATAAGCCAGATATGTGTCTATGGTATAATCCAAATACTAAAAAGAGCACTACCCAATATGCAATGCCGACGGAATTTCATTTACATTCGCGTTCTAAAACCACACTGCTTCTATGGAAAGAACCATGTGTATCACGCGGAAATTCGTACTCCTCGCCAAAGAAAAGTGTCACAAAAATTCCGGAGTCGGTGTGAATCCCAACTAAAAAGAGAAAAAACCACAGAAACAAAAAGCACGTGTTTGTATATATTTTCCAATTGGAATAAATAATAATTCTTATTTGAAATAAAACAAAATTTTTCATTTATAATAAAATAAATATTAATTTTTATTCACATTATTTTTTATTTGTGTACAAAAAAACATAGAAAATTTATTTACATATTTAAATTTCATAAATTGAGTTTTGTATTGCATCCGCCACGTTGTATTGCATCCGCCAGCATATTGAGATCTTGAAAAAAAAATCATTGAAAATTTACTACGTAAATCCATTTCGCGACTACGCCATTGTGAGACAGATCTCTATTACCTTTTTAGTCTAAATTTGCACATCGCGATCACTAAATAAGTTAATAATTATTATTATATATTTAAATTTAAAATTATTTACTTTAACAAATCGAGAAACATTCTAATGAAACACAACACTTTAAAGTAAAAAAAACTAATTATGTAGTGCAACCGTGCACGTCGACTTGTCAGAAGAAACTGAAAATAAAAGATACAATCGAAACTTCCCAATATGCAATGCCGACGGATTTCCATTTACATTCTAATACCACACTGCTTCTATGGAAAGAACCATGTGTATCACGCGGAAATTCGTACTCCCCGCCAAAGAAAAATGTCACAAAAATTCCGGTGTCGGTGTGAATCCCAACTAAAAAGAGAAAAAAAACACAGAAACAGAAAGCACGTGATTTGTATATATTTTCCAATTGGAATAAAACGAAAAAAATATTACCGCGAAATAGGAAGAGAAAAACAATTATTTTTCTCCAAAATCAATAATTTTGTGTCTTTGATATTTTGTAGTACGGAATTTTGTACGACATTTGAGCAGTTTTTTCCACACAGTGGAATAACCCAATATGCAATGCCGACGGAATTCCATTTAGATTCGCAACCACACTGCTTCTATGGAAAGAACCACGTGTATCACGCGGAAATTCGTACTCCCCGCCAAAGAAAAGTGTCACAAAAATTCCGGTGTCGGTGTGAATCCCAACTAAAAAGCACGTGTTTGTATATATTTTCCTATTGGAATAAATAATAATTCTTATTTGAAATAAAACAAAATTTTCCATTTATAATAAAATAAATATTAATTTTTTATTAGCACAAAAATACACAATTAAATTTTATAACACAAATTTTATAAATTAAATTTTAAGCACGTTCACCATACGTCTTGTTTGTTCACCATACGCGCATCCATAATTGAACATCCCAAGCACAACCGATCTTGAAAAGAAAAAAATGCATTGAAAATTTACAACGTAAATGTATTTCGCGACGACGCCATTGTGAGACAGATTTCTATTACCTTTTTAGTCCAAATTTGTACATCGCGATCACTAAATAACTTAATAATTATTATTTTATACTTAAATTTAAAACTATTTACTTTAACAAATAGAAAACATTATAATGAAACACAACACTTCAAAGAAAAAAAATCTAATTATGTAGTGCAACCGTGCACGTCGACTTGTCAGAAGAAACTGAAAATAAAAGATACAATCGAAACTTATAAAACGAAAATAATATTACCGCGAAATAGAAAGAGAAAAACAATTATTTTTCTCCAAAATCAATATTTATGTGTATTTGATATTTTGTAGTACGGAATTTTGTACGACATTTGAGCAGTTTTTTCCACACAGTGGAATAATTGCATACTGGGAATTGCATACTGGGTAATTCAAATACGCATCCCATTTTTCTTTGGATTCTCATTTGGTTTTTTAACGAAAAACGCACTTATAACTTTATTTTTGCATTATTTTATGACAAGTCGCAAGTAAAACATACTGCGTAAAGTTGTGCTACTTTGACTGAAAATAATAAATTAACGATTAAAACGGTAAGTATAAAATAAATTTTTTGAAGTTCTAATATTCGTTGATTGTCGATTGAAGTAGTTGGAATAATAATACTATAAATTAGTGTATGAATACGGTAATAAGGTAAAATATGAGCGACTCATATATGAATCAGATTGCATTTTGCGCTATAAAAATAAAAATATGATTCACATATGAATCATTGCACGTTTTAGTTATATAATTCCTATATTTTTTTTTGATATCAGGGTGGAAGTTTTACAAATTCTGAAGGATTTTGGCCCTACTTTTGGTGCTGTTCATAATTATCACAACAGGGTATTTGTATAAGTGTCTGTGTTTGTCCGGTTAGCATCACGAAGACTTTGTGACCTTTTATTTTGGTATTTTGTGCGGGGTTTTGGAACAGTTTTTATTAAACATTTTTGAATTTTTCTAAAGGCAGTTAACGTTTCAATTATAAATGCCACTAATTTATAATAATTCCGGTGCGCCAAAAGATTAAGAAAAATTAAATGAGGATGATTTATTCGTTTTAATTGAAAATATTCCTTCTTCGAGTGAAGATGAAATCAACGATGAAAGCGACATGGAAGAGCCGATTGTTTCTGAAGATACATTAAAAAATTATTTGCAAAAAAATGGAATTGGTGAATTAGAAGTGGAGGTATCAACAACTGAATATTTAGAAGATTCGAGCCATGAAGGACTTTCAAATACACCAGTCTTAGTTGAGGCACCACCTCTTGAGGATTGTGAATACATTTCGGGATGGACCCTTTTCGTCAGTTTTGTTCTGATTCAATCTGCTGCAATTGTTAAACCACTTGGGGTATAACCTACTGACGATTTCGAAGGCGTCTCAGTCGTTGAACCTTCATCATCCATCGAGTTACAAACTGCTACAGTTCGTAAACCGAAAGAATTAAAATGGAAACGGGAAAAGATGAAAAATGTCTCCTGTACTTTTACTGGAAGTTCAATATTGACTAATACTATAAAAGATTTACAAACACCAAATATTTCTTTAACGACGTGTTATTATAGACAAAATTGTAGAAGAAAGCATAAGATACAGCATCTCAAAAGATCCAGGCAATCCATTAAATTTTTCAAGAAACGAGTTGATGAAATATTTAGGCATGTGCATATTATCATCAGTATCAAACACTTCTAACGCAAGAGATTATTGGAACAATCATATTGGATTAAATATTGTTCGAGATGCATTAAGTCAAAAACCTTTCGAAACGATTCGGTCAAATCTCCATTTTAATGATAATTTTATTAATACTAGTGACAAACTTTATAAACTCGGGTCAGTTGTTGATTCCTTGAATAACACATTTTTATCGATTCCAATGGAAGTGATGCTCTCAATTGATGAGCAAATATGTGCTACAAAAGCTCGACATCATTTGAAACAATATTTACCATTGAAGCCAAACAAATTGGGCTACAAATTATTTATACTTGCAGGAGTATCAAGATTCTGTTATAAGTTTGAAATTTACACCGGAACCGAAAATGAATCTGGAAAGCGACAAGCAATTGAACCTGACTTAGGGTCAAGTGGTAATGTAGTAGTACGGCTAGCTCGCGCAATCCTGAAAAACTGTTATCATAAAATTTATTTTGACAATTACTACACGTCAATTCGACCAAGAATACCCTCATGTAAAGTTCTAAATGAAAGTGAAAGTAAGAAAATGAAAAGAGGAACACAGGAGAATTTATTACACGATATGAGAGGGTCGACGTAAGTATTGTGTACTGTAAAGATTCAAAATGGTAACATTACTATCATCATTTGTGGGCACGGAACCTATTAGTTCAATTGACAGATACGACAGAAAATTGAAATGGCGCATTCAAATTGATTGCTCCGCTGTAATCAAGCAGTATAACCGGCATATGGGTGGAGTCGATTTATTAGATAGCAGTATTGGCAGACATAAAATCAAAATGAGATCCCGGAAATGGTATATGCAACTATATTACCATGTAATGGATATTGCTGTGATAAACGCTTGGCTTCTTTATCGACGGTTAAATCAGGAAAAACCTACAATGAAACTAAAAGATTTTAGGATAGAACTAGCATGTTCGTTGTGTTGCATTGGATCATCCTGCCATGCAAAACGTGGAAGACCTTCTGGTTTACAACAAGAAATCGACAACAAGAAGCGTAAAACTAGCGGTCTCCCTTTACATACTCAAAAGTAAGATTGGATGCTGTAAATCATTTCCCTATTTGGAATTCAATACGTTTACGGTGTAAATTACTATCAGGCTCAAACATTCGTTGTATGTGAAAAATGTAACACGGCACATTGTTTCAACAAACAAAAAAATTGTTTCAAATCTTTTCATCAAAATTAATGTTTTCACTGCTCTTTAGCAGTGATGCATGTATGAATCAAAATTATTTTGCAATAAAAAACAATGAAAAGCTAAAAAGAAAATTGTTTTGATACTTTTTCCACATTTTCACACTACTCAAATATATTATAAATTTTTTTTACCAAAAAAAAATCGCGCACTGAAGAGTTAAGCCCATGAATTAGGTAAAATACCTCTAAAAGTTGGTCGATTTGTTATAGAATTGAATAATCGAAATAATACAATTTTAAAACAAATATGTACAATTTTCAGTCCCTTTCTCGAACGAGGTCAGACAATCATCATCCGTCCTGTAAATCACCCAACAATAGCTTTTTGGACGTGCAAATTAGCTCTTCGGTGTGGAAGAGAAAGAATGCATATTCAACTCCTACTAACTGCAAGAAGAAAAAAATCAGCTTTGATTTTTCTGTTGTAAAACGGATACACAATCTATCATCGAGTGAACGAGACATTGCCACGATGGATGTATGTATTAACTCACAATATAATTGATGCTCCAAAACGGCCTAAATCTGTCTGTAAACCAATCAATAATGTTGCTTTACGCCTCATTCGGAATGGTATTGACACATGCAGCTTTAAGAAAAAACACCTGTGCCTTCGATTAGGGTTTTCAAGTGTTCGCGGTGTCGATTGTTAAGGACAATAAATTTTTAGACAATTTGGAAAATCACAGAATAAAGCAGCCTTTGGAATCGTTAATGGAGTATAAATTACCAAAAGTATACAAGATTTGAAAAGAAATTTTTGTTGCAAGTTCAGGATTTGTATCAGATTGTACCACCGAATGTTTTAACGTTGCTAAGAATATATTGGAAAACTTTCCAAGCATCGAAGTAACTATAGATTGCTCTAACAACGAATGCTCTAATATAGAAATAGAAATGAAGCCACTAATTTATTTAGATTTAGTTTTGTTTGAAGAACTGGTAATTTTAAATATTGCATCTTGTTTTCAGCAAATCCCTCAAAAGTTGTGTACAAACTGTTCCCGAGCAATATATCCTACAACACAAAAATACGGACGATTAGTATGTGTATGTGTATATGCTGAAACAGCCACCAATACTTCTGTGACGTTATCTAAAATACAGAATATGATAAAACTAAATGACGAGGAATTCCTTTTAAGTATCAATCGCTAGTTTTTCAAGAGGCAATAAATTTTCTAAAAATTTCAAAAACTCAGACGGCCATTACATATGTTTTGGGAAAAGAAACGAGGTATGGGAAAAGTATGACGATTTAAATACTTACGTACCTAAAATTCGTGGCGCTAATTTGGCGAACGTGCGACGTGAAATAAATGACTAAATGTATGTAAATATTTTGTAATAGATAGAGCTGGTGGTCTCCACCGCTAAAGGACTAATGATGATCTTGAATTTTTTTTTTAATTTTGAAAAGTTTTTATTATGATTTTCATTCCGCTTTAGTTAACAATTATGGTTTTCTTTTTTTTTAGTTAAGTTAAGGGTAGCAAAGACCTGATTAATCATTAATGTGGTGTTACGATTGATGATATCGTGCTTCTTGGCCGAAGACCTAGCGATATCAAAGACAGTTTCGTGTCGCTCGATCGCTGCGCAAGAAGACTTGGTTTGAAGGTGAACAGTAGCAAAACCAAATTTGTATCAACACCCAGGAACATCTCCATGGCAAATCTCGGAATTGGCGACCATAACTTTGATCGCGTTGAAAACTTCAAATACCTCGGGTCAGTTATAACATCATCAAATGACATGCAGGCAGATATAAAAGCCCGAATAGCTGCCGCACATCGAGTTTTCTACGCCCAATCAAAATTATTGCGATCTAGACATCTATCGCAGTTGTGCAAGCTCGCACTTTATAAAGCACCCATAAGACCTGTGCTGGCTTTCGGAAGCGAGAGCTGGACCATGACCACTAATGATTGTAGATTGTTATCAACTTTCGAAATGAAGGTCATTCGCTCCATCTTTGGTCCAATTAAAGTCGCGAACAATGAATATCGGAAACGCATGAACCACGAGATAAAGCAAATTCTTGGAGGTTGCGATATTATCGGATTCATCAAATCCAATCGAGTAAGATGGCTCGGCCACGTTGCAAGGTCCCCACAACAACGGATGACCAATAAAGTGTTCCATCAACAACCAGTCGTTGTGCGTCGTAGAGAAAGACCCCGACTGCGCTGGCGTGACGAAGCCGAACAAGATCTACAGGCACTAGGATGTCGAAACTGGAGGTCGACATCGAGAGCGATGGACCAAGACGGCTGGAGGACCATGGTGCGGGCGGCAAAATCCCTTCATGGGATGTGAAGCTAGAGAGAGAGAGAGTGGTGTTACCTGGGTAATGCAAATTAAATCAGGCATACATCATAATTCTAAAGACAACGTTATGAAAAACAGTTTGGTATTTCATGGTGTGTGCCTCAGGTTCCACATGATAATGACATATTTCAGTTTCTACATCTAAGTTAGTACGTTGGTCTATCTTGCTGTATACGCCACTGGGTGGTTATATCAGTACAGAATTTAATGTGGACCCATGGTGACTACACAAAAAATCGCTTTTCAATTAAACAAACAAATCAAAAACAAGGTTATTTCCACCTGATATGGACATAGGGCAGATTCTACATCTTAGTTAGTACATTGGCCTATCTGGCTGTGTACGCTATTGGGTGGCTATATCTCTAGGTATTTCAATACAGAATTTAATGTGGGCCCAGGTAACAACACAAAACATCTATTTACGGTTAGATTTATGTTTTTTACTTTATTATTTTCTATTATTTAAATTCATATTTTTGTTTTCTTCTGCTTTCGGAAACTTATTATTTTACACATTAATATATTTTTTTGTAAATTTATTTAATTTTTCATTTCTTAATGGTCTTTCGAGATGAGGCTACATTTTTAACTCTTAGTCTTTACACTTTTTCGGGATGACTACACTTATCTAAGACAACAACCAAATTATTTCGGGTTCGGGCTAACTTCAGCGACTTCCACAATCGCCAGATCTCAACCCAATCGAACATGTTTGAGATAATTTGGAAAGACGGGTGCGACAACAAAAGACGATTTAAAATCTAAATTAATCGAAGAGTGACACCAAATTACGTCGGAAGAACAGGAAAACTTGTGCATTCAATGCAGAATCGCATAAAACAGGTCATAGCTCAGAAAGAGTTGCACACAAATTATTAATTATATGTATTAATAATAATACTAGGAACTGTATGTTTTATTTGATGTATGTTTTTCTTGTACTAAGTTTTGTTATATTTTTGTTAAGTAAATTAATTAATTTTTATATTTTTTTTTTATATTTCTAAATGTGATATTATTAAAATCAAATATGTGTACTAAAAATGTTGTGTAAAGAAAATATAAGAATTTATTGATAAAACAAAATTAGGTATATGTTTTTTTTGGTGTAGTTGTAGTTTCCTTCAAGCCCCAAAATATTCGATGGTTTCGGCTGTCTCTTTTTCTGGGCCATTTGTTTGACGTCTACGAAAGTACGAACAGGTAGTAGCCCCTGGGAGCCATATCCGGAGAAAACGGTGGGTCAAAAAGTAATTCGAACTTCAATTCAAGTAATTGTGCCATCATAGCCAACGACTTATGAGTGTGATACGGTGCGTTATCTTCTTGAAAAATCATTTTTGCTTTGCAAGTGGGGCTGTTTTTTGCAACTTCTTAATATGCGTCGTACAAAATTCCGTACTACAAAATATCAAATACACAAAAATATTGATTTTGGAGAAAAATAATTGTTTTTCTCTTTCTATTTCGCGGTAATATTATTTTCGTTTTATAAGTTTCGATTCCCAGTATGCAATTATTCTACTGTGTGGAAAAAACTGCTCAAATGTCGTACAAAATTCCGTACTACAAAATATCAAATAGACAAAAATATTGATTTTGGAGAAAAATAATTGTTTTTCTCTTTCTATTTCGCGGTAATATTATTTTCGTTTTATAAGTTTCGATTGTATCTTTTACCCAGTATGCAATTATTCCACTGTGTGGAAAAAACTGCTCAAATGTCGTACAAAATTCCGTACTACAAAATATCAAATACACAAAATTATTGATTTTGGAGAAAAATAATTGTTTTTCTCTTCCTATTTCGCGGTAATATTTTTTTCGTTTTATAAGTTTCGATTGTATCTTTTATTTTCAGTTTCTTCTGACAAGTCGACGTGCACGGTTGCACTACATAATTAGTTTTTTTTACTTTAAAGTGTTGTGTTTCATTAGAATGTTTCTCGATTTGTTAAAGTAAATAATTTTAAATTTAAATATATAATAATAATTATTAACTTATTTAGTGATCGCGATGTGCAAATTTAGACTAAAAAGGTAATAGAGATCTGTATCACAATGGCGTCGTCGCGAAATGGATTTACGTAGTAAATTTTCAATGATTTTTTTTTCAAGATCTCAATATGCTGGCGGATGCAATACAACGTGGCGGATGCAATACAACGTGGCGGATGCAATACAAAACTCAATTTATGAAATTTAAATATGTAAATAAATTTTCTATGTTGTTTTGTACATAAATAAAAAATAATGTGAATAAAAAATTAATATTTATTTTATTATAAATGAAAAATTTTGTTTTATTTCAAATAAGAATTATTATTTATTCCAATTGGAAAATATATACAAACACGTGCTTTTTGTTTCTGTGGTTTTTTTCTCTTTTTAGTTGGGATTTACACCGACACCGGAATTTTTGTGACACTTTTCTTTGGCGGGGAGTACGAATTTCCGCGTGATACACATGGTTCTTTCCGTAGAAGCAGTGTGGTTTTAGAACGCGAATGTAAATGAAATTCCGTCGGCATTGCATATTGGGTATTTTCAGTTTCTTCTGACAAGTCGACGTGCACGGTTGCACTACATAATTAAATTTTTTTTCTTTAAAGTGTTGTGTTTCATTATAATGTTTTCTATTTGTTAAAGTAAATAGTTTTAAATTTAAGTATAAAATAATAATTATTAAGTTATTTAGTGATCGCGATGTACAAATTTGGACTAAAAAGGTAATAGAAATCTGTCTCACAATGGCGTCGTCGCGAAATACATTTACGTTGTAAATTTTCAATGCATTTTTTTCTTTCAAGATCGGTTGTGCTTGTTGGGATGTTCAATTGGATGCGCGTATGGTGAACAAACAAGACGTATGGTGAACGTGGTGAACGTGCTTAAAATTGAATTTATAAAATTTGTGTTATAAAATTTAATTATGTATTTTTGTGCTAATAAAAAATTAATATTTATTTTATGATAAATGGAAAATTTTGTTTTATTTCAAATAAGAATTATTATTTATTCCAATAGGAAAATATATACAAACACGTGCTTTTTGTTTCTGTGGTTTTTTCTCTTTTTAGTTGGGATTCACACCGACACCGGAATTTTTGTGACACTTTTCTTTGGCGGGGAGTACGAATTTCCGCGTGATACACATGGTTCTTTCCATAGAAGCAGTGTGGTTTTAGAACGCGACTGTAAATGGAATTCCGTCGGCATTGCATATTGGGATAGTACAAAATCTAACCATTTCATCATTTTCATTTAATTTTAATGAACTAAATATTTCAATAAGAGATATAAATTGTTTTGATACTTTTTCCACATTTTCACACTACTCAAATATATTATAAATTTTTTTTACCAAAAAAAAATCGCGCACTGAAGAGTTAAGCCCATGAATTAGGTAAAATACCTCTAAAAGTTGGTCGATTTGTTATAGAATTGAATAATCGAAATAATACAATTTTAAAACAAATATGTACAATTTTCAGTCCCTTTCTCGAACGAGGTCAGACAATCATCATCCGTCCTGTAAATCACCCAACAATAGCTTTTTGGACGTGCAAATTAGCTCTTCGGTGTGGAAGAGAAAGAATGCATATTCAACTCCTACTAACTGCAAGAAGAAAAAAATCAGCTTTGATTTTTCTGTTGTAAAACGGATACACAATCTATCATCGAGTGAACGAGACATTGCCACGATGGATGTATGTATTAACTCACAATATAATTGATGCTCCAAAACGGCCTAAATCTGTCTGTAAACCAATCAATAATGTTGCTTTACGCCTCATTCGGAATGGTATTGACACATGCAGCTTTAAGAAAAAACACCTGTGCCTTCGATTAGGGTTTTCAAGTGTTCGCGGTGTCGATTGTTAAGGACAATAAATTTTTAGACAATTTGGAAAATCACAGAATAAAGCAGCCTTTGGAATCGTTAATGGAGTATAAATTACCAAAAGTATACAAGATTTGAAAAGAAATTTTTGTTGCAAGTTCAGGATTTGTATCAGATTGTACCACCGAATGTTTTAACGTTGCTAAGAATATATTGGAAAACTTTCCAAGCATCGAAGTAACTATAGATTGCTCTAACAACGAATGCTCTAATATAGAAATAGAAATGAAGCCACTAATTTATTTAGATTTAGTTTTGTTTGAAGAACTGGTAATTTTAAATATTGCATCTTGTTTTCAGCAAATCCCTCAAAAGTTGTGTACAAACTGTTCCCGAGCAATATATCCTACAACACAAAAATACGGACGATTAGTATGTGTATGTGTATATGCTGAAACAGCCACCAATACTTCTGTGACGTTATCTAAAATACAGAATATGATAAAACTAAATGACGAGGAATTCCTTTTAAGTATCAATCGCTAGTTTTTCAAGAGGCAATAAATTTTCTAAAAATTTCAAAAACTCAGACGGCCATTACATATGTTTTGGGAAAAGAAACGAGGTATGGGAAAAGTATGACGATTTAAATACTTACGTACCTAAAATTCGTGGCGCTAATTTGGCGAACGTGCGACGTGAAATAAATGACTAAATGTATGTAAATATTTTGTAATAGATAGAGCTGGTGGTCTCCACCGCTAAAGGACTAATGATGATCTTGAATTTTTTTTTTAATTTTGAAAAGTTTTTATTATGATTTTCATTCCGCTTTAGTTAACAATTATGGTTTTCTTTTTTTTTAGTTAAGTTAAGGGTAGCAAAGACCTGATTAATCATTAATGTGGTGTTACGATTGATGATATCGTGCTTCTTGGCCGAAGACCTAGCGATATCAAAGACAGTTTCGTGTCGCTCGATCGCTGCGCAAGAAGACTTGGTTTGAAGGTGAACAGTAGCAAAACCAAATTTGTATCAACACCCAGGAACATCTCCATGGCAAATCTCGGAATTGGCGACCATAACTTTGATCGCGTTGAAAACTTCAAATACCTCGGGTCAGTTATAACATCATCAAATGACATGCAGGCAGATATAAAAGCCCGAATAGCTGCCGCACATCGAGTTTTCTACGCCCAATCAAAATTATTGCGATCTAGACATCTATCGCAGTTGTGCAAGCTCGCACTTTATAAAGCACCCATAAGACCTGTGCTGGCTTTCGGAAGCGAGAGCTGGACCATGACCACTAATGATTGTAGATTGTTATCAACTTTCGAAATGAAGGTCATTCGCTCCATCTTTGGTCCAATTAAAGTCGCGAACAATGAATATCGGAAACGCATGAACCACGAGATAAAGCAAATTCTTGGAGGTTGCGATATTATCGGATTCATCAAATCCAATCGAGTAAGATGGCTCGGCCATGTTGCAAGGTCCCCACAACAACGGATGACCAATAAAGTGTTCCATCAACAACCAGTCGTTGTGCGTCGTAGAGAAAGACCCCGACTGCGCTGGCGTGACGAAGCCGAACAAGATCTACAGGCACTAGGATGTCGAAACTGGAGGTCGACATCGAGAGCGATGGACCAAGACGGCTGGAGGACCATGGTGCGGGCGGCAAAATCCCTTCATGGGATGTGAAGCTAGAGAGAGAGAGAGTGGTGTTACCTGGGTAATGCAAATTAAATCAGGCATACATCATAATTCTAAAGACAACGTTATGAAAAACAGTTTGGTATTTCATGGTGTGTGCCTCAGGTTCCACATGATAATGACATATTTCAGTTTCTACATCTAAGTTAGTACGTTGGTCTATCTTGCTGTATACGCCACTGGGTGGTTATATCAGTACAGAATTTAATGTGGACCCATGGTGACTACACAAAAAATCGCTTTTCAATTAAACAAACAAATCAAAAACAAGGTTATTTCCACCTGATATGGACATAGGGCAGATTCTACATCTTAGTTAGTACATTGGCCTATCTGGCTGTGTACGCTATTGGGTGGCTATATCTCTAGGTATTTCAATACAGAATTTAATGTGGGCCCAGGTAACAACACAAAACATCTATTTACGGTTAGATTTATGTTTTTTACTTTATTATTTTCTATTATTTAAATTCATATTTTTGTTTTCTTCTGCTTTCGGAAACTTATTATTTTACACATTAATATATTTTTTTGTAAATTTATTTAATTTTTCATTTCTTAATGGTCTTTCGAGATGAGGCTACATTTTTAACTCTTAGTCTTTACACTTTTTCGGGATGACTACACTTATCTAAGACAACAACCAAATTATTTCGGGTTCGGGCTAACTTCAGCGACTTCCACAATCGCCAGATCTCAACCCAATCGAACATGTTTGAGATAATTTGGAAAGACGGGTGCGACAACAAAAGACGATTTAAAATCTAAATTAATCGAAGAGTGACACCAAATTACGTCGGAAGAACAGGAAAACTTGTGCATTCAATGCAGAATCGCATAAAACAGGTCATAGCTCAGAAAGAGTTGCACACAAATTATTAATTATATGTATTAATAATAATACTAGGAACTGTATGTTTTATTTGATGTATGTTTTTCTTGTACTAAGTTTTGTTATATTTTTGTTAAGTAAATTAATTAATTTTTATATTTTTTTTTTATATTTCTAAATGTGATATTATTAAAATCAAATATGTGTACTAAAAATGTTGTGTAAAGAAAATATAAGAATTTATTGATAAAACAAAATTAGGTATATGTTTTTTTTGGTGTAGTTGTAGTTTCCTTCAAGCCCCAAAATATTCGATGGTTTCGGCTGTCTCTTTTTCTGGGCCATTTGTTTGACGTCTACGAAAGTACGAACAGGTAGTAGCCCCTGGGAGCCATATCCGGAGAAAACGGTGGGTCAAAAAGTAATTCGAACTTCAATTCAAGTAATTGTGCCATCATAGCCAACGACTTATGAGTGTGATACGGTGCGTTATCTTCTTGAAAAATCATTTTTGCTTTGCAAGTGGGGCTGTTTTTTGCAACTTCTTAATATGCGTCGTACAAAATTCCGTACTACAAAATATCAAATACACAAAAATATTGATTTTGGAGAAAAATAATTGTTTTTCTCTTTCTATTTCGCGGTAATATTATTTTCGTTTTATAAGTTTCGATTCCCAGTATGCAATTATTCTACTGTGTGGAAAAAACTGCTCAAATGTCGTACAAAATTCCGTACTACAAAATATCAAATAGACAAAAATATTGATTTTGGAGAAAAATAATTGTTTTTCTCTTTCTATTTCGCGGTAATATTATTTTCGTTTTATAAGTTTCGATTGTATCTTTTACCCAGTATGCAATTATTCCACTGTGTGGAAAAAACTGCTCAAATGTCGTACAAAATTCCGTACTACAAAATATCAAATACACAAAATTATTGATTTTGGAGAAAAATAATTGTTTTTCTCTTCCTATTTCGCGGTAATATTTTTTTCGTTTTATAAGTTTCGATTGTATCTTTTATTTTCAGTTTCTTCTGACAAGTCGACGTGCACGGTTGCACTACATAATTAGTTTTTTTTACTTTAAAGTGTTGTGTTTCATTAGAATGTTTCTCGATTTGTTAAAGTAAATAATTTTAAATTTAAATATATAATAATAATTATTAACTTATTTAGTGATCGCGATGTGCAAATTTAGACTAAAAAGGTAATAGAGATCTGTATCACAATGGCGTCGTCGCGAAATGGATTTACGTAGTAAATTTTCAATGATTTTTTTTTCAAGATCTCAATATGCTGGCGGATGCAATACAACGTGGCGGATGCAATACAACGTGGCGGATGCAATACAAAACTCAATTTATGAAATTTAAATATGTAAATAAATTTTCTATGTTGTTTTGTACATAAATAAAAAATAATGTGAATAAAAAATTAATATTTATTTTATTATAAATGAAAAATTTTGTTTTATTTCAAATAAGAATTATTATTTATTCCAATTGGAAAATATATACAAACACGTGCTTTTTGTTTCTGTGGTTTTTTTCTCTTTTTAGTTGGGATTTACACCGACACCGGAATTTTTGTGACACTTTTCTTTGGCGGGGAGTACGAATTTCCGCGTGATACACATGGTTCTTTCCGTAGAAGCAGTGTGGTTTTAGAACGCGAATGTAAATGAAATTCCGTCGGCATTGCATATTGGGTATTTTCAGTTTCTTCTGACAAGTCGACGTGCACGGTTGCACTACATAATTAAATTTTTTTTCTTTAAAGTGTTGTGTTTCATTATAATGTTTTCTATTTGTTAAAGTAAATAGTTTTAAATTTAAGTATAAAATAATAATTATTAAGTTATTTAGTGATCGCGATGTACAAATTTGGACTAAAAAGGTAATAGAAATCTGTCTCACAATGGCGTCGTCGCGAAATACATTTACGTTGTAAATTTTCAATGCATTTTTTTCTTTCAAGATCGGTTGTGCTTGTTGGGATGTTCAATTGGATGCGCGTATGGTGAACAAACAAGACGTATGGTGAACGTGGTGAACGTGCTTAAAATTGAATTTATAAAATTTGTGTTATAAAATTTAATTATGTATTTTTGTGCTAATAAAAAATTAATATTTATTTTATGATAAATGGAAAATTTTGTTTTATTTCAAATAAGAATTATTATTTATTCCAATAGGAAAATATATACAAACACGTGCTTTTTGTTTCTGTGGTTTTTTCTCTTTTTAGTTGGGATTCACACCGACACCGGAATTTTTGTGACACTTTTCTTTGGCGGGGAGTACGAATTTCCGCGTGATACACATGGTTCTTTCCATAGAAGCAGTGTGGTTTTAGAACGCGACTGTAAATGGAATTCCGTCGGCATTGCATATTGGGATAGTACAAAATCTAACCATTTCATCATTTTCATTTAATTTTAATGAACTAAATATTTCAATAAGAGATATAAATTAATAAAACTTGTATTGATAAAGTATAAGAATTATTTTACATACATAAGTTATCAAAGTTGCAAACCTTTTAATAGACAGTCTAAACTACAACCATTTTAGTACAATGTGTATTTGATATTTTGTAGTACGGAATTTTGTACGACATTTGAGCAGTTTTTTCCACACAGTGGAATAATTGCATACTGGGTATTGTCATGAGAATTCTGATTAGATTTATTATTTCTTTTTTATTTTAACATTTTCGTCCAAACTCAAATTATGAATGAAAAAATTCGTTGCAAATTTCCTGATCTGGTTAGGAAGTGGCAATCAAGCTGGCTGGATGATCAATTTAGTAGCCTTAGAAAAGCTTACGGAACCTGAGTCCAAATCTCTAGGAAGGGGTGTTAATGGCCGTTTACCATTTTCGTCCAAACTAAAATTATGAATGAAAGAATTCGTTGCAAATTTGCTGATCAGGTTAGGAAGTGGCAATTAGGCTGGCTGGATGACCTATTTAATAACCTATTAGAAGTGCTTACGGAACCTGAGTGCAAATTTCTGGGAAGGAGTGTTAATGGCCGTTTACCGTTTTAGTCCAAACACGAATTATGAATGAAAAAATTCGTTGCAAATTTACGGATCTGGTTAGGAAGTGGCAATTAGGCTAGCTATAAGGTCAATTTAGTAGCCTAGTAGAACTGTTTACGGAACCTGAGTCCAAATCTCTGGGAAGGGGTGTTAATGGCCGTTTACCATTTTAGTCTAAATTCAAATTATGATAAAAAAATTCGTTGCAAATTTAAAAATCTGGTTAGGAAAAGGCAATTACGCTAGCTATATGATCAATTTAGTAGCCTAGTAGAATTCTTTACGGAACCTGAGTCCAAATCTCTGGGAAATGGTGTTAATGGACGTTTATCATTTTCGTCCAAACTCAAATTATGAATGAAAAAATTCGTTGCGAATTTGCTGATCTGGTTAGGAAGTGGAAATCAGGCTGGCTGGATGACCAATTTATCAGCCTGATAGAAATGTTTACGGAATCTGATTCCAAATCTCTGGGAAGAGGTGTTAATGGCCGTTTACCGTTTTAGTCCAAACTCAAATTATGAATAAAAAAATTCGTTGCAAATTTGCTGATCTGGTTAAGAAGTGGTAATCAGGCTAGCTGGATGATCAATTTAGTAACCTATTAGAAATGCTTACGGAACCTGAGTCCAAATCTCTGGGAAGGGGTGTTAATGGCCGTTTACCATTTTCGTCCAAACTCAAATTATGAATAAAAAAATTCGTTGCAAATTTGCTGATCTGGTTAGGAAGTGGCAATCAGGCTAGCTGGATGATCAATTTAGTAACCTATTAGAAGTGCTTACGGAACCTGAGTCCAAATCTCTGGGAAGAGGTGTTAATGGCCGTTTACCGTTTTAGTCCAAACTCAAATTATGAATAAAAAAATTCGTTGCAAATTTGCTGATCTGGTTAAGAAGTGGTAATCAGGCTAGCTGGATGATCAATTTAGTAACCTATTAGAAATGCTTACGGAACCTGAGTCCAAATCTCTGGGAAGGGGTGTTAATGGCCGTACCATTTTCGTCCAAACTCAAATTATGAATAAAAAAATTCGTTGCAAATTTGCTGATCTGGTTAGGAAGTGGAAATCAGGCTGGCTGGATGACCAATTTATTAGCCTGATAGAAATGTTTACGGAACCTGAGTCCAAATCTCTGGGAAGGGGTGTTAATGGCCGTTTATCATTTTCGTCCAAATTCAAATTATGAATAAAAAAATTCGTTGCAAATTTGCTGATCTGGTTAGGAAGCGGCAATTAGGCTGGGTGGATGATCAATTTAGAAACCTCTTAGAAGTGTTTACGGAACCTGAGTCCAAATCTCTGGGAAGGGTTGTTAATGGCCGTTTAGCACTTTCATCCAAACTCAAATTATGAATGAAAAAATTCGTTGCAAATTTGCTGATCTGGTTAACCCTCGTCCGGCGGCATAATTTTACAACGCTAAGAGGCGGCAGACGTACAATTGTACTTTCATATATTTTATATGAAAATCGTCACTGTAGACATAATTTTTGTAAATAGATTATATTTGGAATTTCCACATTATTAAAATGTAGAGATCTCACAAAGCTTTAACTCTCTCCGGCTTCTACAAGAAGACTTATTAGTATTTAAAAACAGAAAAGGTACAATTGTACCTATGCCGCCTGACGAGGGTTAAGAAGTGGCAATCAGGCTAGCTGGATGATCAATTTAGTAGCCTATTAGAATTGCTTACGGAACCGGAGTCCAAATCTCTGGGAAGGGGTATTAATTGCTTTACCGTTTTTTTCCAAACTCAAATTATGAATAAAAAAATTCGTTGCAAATTTGCTGATCTGGTTAGGAAGCGACAATCAGGCTGGCTGAATGATCAATTTAGTAGCCTATTAGAAGTGCTTACGGAACCTGAGTAGAAATCTCTGGGAAGGGGTGTTAATGGCCGTTTACCATTTTTGTCCAAACTCAAATATTGAATAAAAAAATTCAGTGCAAATTTGCTGATCTGGTTAGGAAGTAGCAATCAGGCTAGCTGGATGACCAATTTATTAGCCTGTTAGAAGTGCTTACGGAACCTGAGTCCAAATCTCTGGGAAGGGGTGTAGTTGGTCGTTTACCATTTTCGTCCAAACTCAAATTATGAATAAAAAAAATTCGTTGCAAACTTGCTGATCTGGTTAAGAAGTGGCAATCAGGCTAGCTGGATGATCAATTTAGTAGCCTATTAGAAGTGCTTACGGAACCTGAGTCCAAATCTCTGGGAAGGGGTATTAATGGCCGTTTACCATTTTAGTCCAAACTAAAATTATGAATAAAAATTTCGTTGCAAATTTGCTGATCTGGTTAGGAAGTAGCAATTAGGCTGGCTGGATGATCAATTTAGTAACCTATTAGAAGTGCTTACGGAACCTGAGTCCAAATCTCTCCAACATATGTATAACAATCGGATATTTAATTGTACAATAAACATTTTTATTGTATTTTAAATACAAATTCGTATTCCCAGCTGGATTCTGATAAGAAATTAAAATAAATCATGTACGCAGAAACCAATCGAAATATTTTAGTACATTAAAATATTTAGTACGAAGCGTTGATTTTTCATCCGCTAGATGTCACTAGAATGCGGTTTTATAATTTTAAAATTTAGTGTTGTGACAGTATATGTATATGGCCAAATCAAAAACTATTAAATTAGCGTGTTTGAAGGTTTATAAAATGTAAACACATCATTTAAATATTGACGGCAAAATAAATTTTATTATTATGAACGGGAAATTTGTTTATTTATCTTCACTTTTAATCAATTGCTTTTGCACTTTTAGGTAGCGATCGGTTCATTCGCAATGGTTATTTTCTTGGCCAAAAATCACAATCCAGTAAAAGTTGTGGAAATGATTAACTATAGGTATTCAACCTATTTATATGAGCAAACATTAAAGGATAATGTTTAGATAAGTTGATTTAATATTTTTATAAGCTTGCATAAAAATTGAATAGAATCAACCACATAATATGACTATATATAGATACTTGGATGTGTCAAACATGTTTATTGTTTTGAGTGAAGCTTTTGCTCAGTTTTTACAGCACCCTTGCGCAAAATGAATTCACATTACCTTTATGTACCAAAATACTTTGAAGAATACGAGCGCACTTTTATACTTTAACACTAGAACTACTAACCTGTCAAAATGACCGGTTGCATCATTTATTTATAACATTTCCTCTTTAATTAAAATCATGACATTATCATAAAATATTAAATAAGACAAAGAGGAAATGTTATAAATAAATGATGCAACCGGTCATTTTGACCGGTTCGTAGTTCTAGTGTTAAAAACTTTTTCTTCATCTTACGTGTAAAGTCGGGCTGCGTAAAAACATTGTGTATAGCATGCTAATAATCTTTTTATAATTTGATAATTTACACAAAAAACTTTTATTCCACAATAAAACATATTTTTCAGTAAAAAAGAGTGATATAGAAATAAAATTTTGCCACATATCAAAATGAAACATAAAAAAAAAATCTGAAAAATTCTACTCTATCAAATCCCTTTATATGTATTGGAGTGTTGTCATAATAAAATGTAAAACATACTAACCTAAGTATTTTTTTTATAGAAACATTCTAACTAAACGTACATGAAACAGGATTTGACAAGAAATATTTCTCGCACATTAAGATCGTTTATTTTTGGCCTCGATGTACCCAATTGGCTTCGATGTACAAGATGGAAAATGTTAACATGAGTAAAAATTAAATTTTTTGCTCAATTCATTTTGAAAATAAATATTTTATGCCGCAGGCAAAATAGAATTGGTGAATATGTTTAAGAAACGAGTCATTCTCTTGTTGGTTAAATATCCAGTGACAAAATTTGACGGCAATGAAAATAAAATTAAGTTAAATAGGACCAATAACTATTTGCATACACACACGTTTAAATATACAATACATTGTACTTAAAGACAAAAATAAATAATTTTTTTATATTGGATGAATAAAAATATAATTCAATTGACTTTTTTTATTTTATTTTAACTTCCTATGAAGTTAGGTGCATTCGGTGGAAAAAAATTCTAAATAGGGCCCTGTTGATTTATTCGCATTCTCTTTTACCCTCCGAATTTGCGACGCTTGACAGCTGCTTTCATTCTATATAATCTATTTCTATGAATCTTTACCACCGTTGTTGCAATATGGTGGATGACAATAAGTATAAAAACCATATTTCCGGTTTTGATGTCCCATCCCATTTCGTACACAAATAAAAAATACTAAAATTTGGTGAGTTTTACATTTATTTATATCCACATTTTTGTGGATTTTCATGCACATTTTTTTGTTGCCCCATGAACATTTGCATGAGGCATGCTATTCTACGATTAAAATGAAAGTGTAAAGTTATAAGGTTAAAGAATTGTTCATTGGGAAGTCGGTTGCTAATTAGTCGATTTGGGGCAAGAAACTCAGTTTCGACAGCGCAGCTTAAATAATTTTGTTATTTTTAATGTTTATCGTTGCACATTTTCAACAAATGAAATAAAATGTACCTGTTTTAATTATGGGAGTAAACATTTATTAAATATACATAGCATTGGTATTCCTAAACAGAGTAGATATTTGTTTTTAATTATATTAATTTACTAATTTAATTATATTATATCCCAGTATGCAATTTTTTCAATGCGTAAGAAAACAGCTCCAATTCCACACTAAATTCCGTACTACAAATTATCAAAGACACAAAAAACCCGTGTTGTGATATTCACAACCTTATCCATCTTATTACCAAATATCGCGAATTATTTCCAAAATCTAATCATCAACCAAATCATAATCATGAATCAAATACAAATAAGATCGTTACGATAATATAAACGACATCACATACGTATATCAAAACATATATAACATACATAAATTTTATCATGCATACAAAAAATGCATAATAAGCGCGATCGGCACGATACATAAAAATATAAAATCACAGAAAATCCAAAAGCAACAACAAAGCAAAACATTAGTTGTTAACGTCACACACAACATTTTTCGTTTTCCTAATATCAAAGCGCAACAACAACAAAGCAAGTAGTATATACACTACATAATTATGCTACTCATCATTTTAATTGTACGTTAAGAATTAATATAGAAAAGCAACAACAAAACACAATATATGCGAAATATATGTGATATACGTATTCAAAATAAATATCGTTTATCGACCTACGATTTTTGATGATTTTAAATTTAATAAATATATTTTCCAATTTAGCAATTTCGAAAAAAACCAATAATTATACGCGTGTAATATTGTCGAGTTTTCAAAAATAAATTGTTGGTAGAATACTAACAAATATTTAGTATATAAGAACCAAAATATAATTCAATAAGATCAGAGAGATATAACACAGTCCGACAAGACAGTATATCGCGAACAGTAAAACTGGATCGTAAACCCCTAGAGGTTTCGTCACTCGACGAACCTCTACGGTATTAGCATAGTCCAGTTTTACAATCAGTTCATTTTTAAATCGCTATCGTCGCAGTTCGTTTTTAACCATTATTGTCACAATTTGACAAAAATTCAATCAGTCAAAAAATAAATAAAGTAAAACATAGTAATTAAATAAAGAAAAGAGTGTATCAAAAAAAGTGATTAACAATAAAGCAAATTAAAAAATAAAGGAAAATCCACATTTATCATTAAAAAGCCCAGCATTCCGGGCAACATAAGAAGAAGATCCAACTGACAAGAGCATCTTCGTCTACTGAAATCAAATAAATCTTGGTGAGTATACTCCGTTAAATAAACCCTACGGTAAGTATTCCAACGACTAACACCCGAGCACCGATTTATTGACTTGTGTTTTCTTAACCTCGCACGGCAAAGCGAGGAGGTTTGTGGAAGGGCTGGGAAGAGATTCCCATAGTATACAAACCTGTGTCAAAGCACACTTCATTAAATCTTTCTTATACTAACACAAATCCACCCATCGAGGTGCACGTTTCCTCAACATCCATCATTATCCATTGAAATTAGCATCTTTACAACATATAAATTGGCGCTGTAGACAGGATGTTTATCAACGTGATTAAACAGAGATCGAACGTGAGGTAAACCCAAAATACATCATACATTCAAAAAAAAAAAAAATTATTTATGAATCGAATTATTACAATTTTACAAATCCATAAAACCATATTAAATGATATAAAACACTTCCACCTGTATGAATGGTACACGTTTAAAAATCAAAATCCCTCGCACGAAATCTCTCACTCATAACACATTTAATCAAAAAAAAATATATAACACAAATTTAACACTAAAACACATTTCCAACGCAAATTGCCTCCCATTCAAATTAAAGCATAAATCATTTATCAGTCAAATTTAACATCAAAATATAATTCCAACATCGATGAAATCTTTCACAACTACAACATAATTATTGACAATTATTTATTCATAACATCCCTTAAAAATTTAAAAATGTACATATATATTACCAATGTAAATATCATTTAAAACGTTCAAAATTAATTGTTCTTAGATTCTTACATTTCTGGCTTCACAATAGAATAATTAAATAACGTTCAAATTATTTATTACCCATTGAATATATTTTAATCAACATTTTTCACATTAAACCCTGTCATTCAATCATTTCTAAACGAAAATCATTAAATATTTTATTTACAACTCGAACATTTATCAGTATACTTAACCCAAATTCACTTTGATACACTAATATCAATTTATTCAATTTATCAATCGGATATTCAACAACATCAAAAAAATCAACACCACCAACATCTAAAATTTTATCCAACGTTATTCACATATCATGCAAACATACAACATTAAATTCATCATTATCCATTGAATACATATTATTCAACATTTTGAAAAAAATAAATAAAATAAGTATACTACCTAAACGGACATTATAAAAATAAAATAGCTCTATGAGTCAAAATTCCCCATTTTAAAACAAAACAAAAAAAACAAAGAAAGAATTCAGATCGAAATCTGAAACCGATGAAGCAGATACGCCACAACAATAAGGTCCAACCAGCATCAAAACACAGCATCAAAGAGCAGTACCGAACAAAATAACAATCAGCATCAGAGCAGCATCGAAAACTACGAAAACACCATTAAAACAGCATCGAACAATCATCAAACAAGCATCAAATGACCGATCGAAAACCAGCATCAAAATCACATCAAAACAGCATCAAACAAGCATAGGAGACGAGTACCGAAACTCCAGTAAAGCTAAATCGAAACAGTATCAAAACCGTATCAAACCAGCATTGAAAGTAACATCTAAACAACATCGAAAATCAGCACCTAAACAACATTTAAAACAGCATCAAAATCGCATCAAAACCAATCATCAAATGCATCCGACAGATAGTCATAAACTCCATAATCGAGCACTTCAAACCACATATAAATACATAATAGTCGAGACAATTCTAAAAACGAAGATTGATCACACTACCTACATCAAATCAAATAACAACCACAGATACAAGTTACCAGTAGAGAATAAACAAGGATACAAAGAAAATACAACATAAAACAAGCATAATATACACGCAAAGTCAAAAAATAATCCATTCAAATATTAAAACAATGATTGAATAACACCATACATGGGAGAAAAGCAGCAGCTCAAATAAAATTTAATCAAGCAAACGAGACCAGCTCTCAAATTTAAGCAACAAATCAAAAGAGCCCCGACGCTCATCAAACAAAACAAAAGAGCCCCGACGCTCATCAAACAAAACAAGAGTCCAGACACTCAACAAAAAAAGACGAGACCAGCTCTCGCACCCTAGTATATAAGAAGCAAATCAAACGAGCCCCGACGCTCATCAATCAAATCAAAAGAGTCCAGACACTCATCAAACAAAGACGAGACCAGCTCTCGCAACCTAGTATGTAAGCAACTAAACAAAACGAGTCCAGACACTCATCAACTAAACAAAACGAGTCCAGCCACTCAACAAGTAAACAAAACGAGTCCAGCCACTCAACAATTGGATACAACGAGCTCAGCCGCTAAAAACAAATAAAATTAACATCCCACAAGTAAACAAATAATCAATTCAAACAATCATCTTATGTATCTCAATTTCAATACAACGCCACAAAATCTAGAAACAAACAAGAAGAAGCATGACCATTAAAACAATCAATACGATAACAGAATCCAGAAAACAACAAGCTCATCAACAATCGACAATCAAATAAAAGCCATTGCTACAAGTCCGATGCGCACTATAATCAACTATTAACTAAGATCTCTCATTACAAATCTCGATACAAAATTCAACATCAAGCAGAACTAAAATAACAAAACGAAGAAGCACAATGCGAAATTATCATCAATCAAATTCATTCATTACATGACATACAAATCTACCAATACAAGAAGTCACGATGCATCATCAAGCAAAATCTATCGTTACACAAATTCATCATCAAACAAGCCAACAAATAAAAAAATCAAGATGCACAGCAAAAAAATTCAAATACAAATCACGATGTTTAACAAAAATTCATCATACACATAAATCTACCAATACAAATCACGATGCTTAATAACAAGTCCATCTTCAAGAAAATCAACCAATACAAATCATGATGCATAACACAAAACCAATATTCAAGCAAAACAAGTCATTCATCATCAAGCAAAAAACCGTCATTACAAACCAAGATGTTGAACACAAAATTCACCATCAATAAAAATAGACAATATACAACCACGATGCTTAATACAAAATTCACCAGCAAACAAAATTTACAAATACAAATCAAGATGCACAACATAAATGAAGCAAAATTTATAATAACAGAAATTCATCTTCAAATAAATCTACTAATACAATCACGATGCACAACAACAAATTCATCATCCAGCAAAATCTATAACGATGCTCAAAAAACAATTCATCTAACATTACATTTACGATGTACAAAATCAAAACTCATCTCCAAGCGAAACCAGTTATTACAAACCAGGATGCTCAACGCCAATTCATCACCAAATAAAAAAAAAAATCTGCTAATCAACAACGGACCATCAAACAAAACAAAAAAAAAAAAAATAACAAACAAATTTGTAAACAAACTAGATATAAGTTTTTTAACTATTTCCCTTCAGGAAAACCATAACATTATAACATTTAAAGCCATTTATTAAAAAATAAAATACGAAAATAAATACATTTGAAAAATCAAAAGCAAACAGAAAAATAAATTTAACTTAACCAATTACAAATAATAATTCATCATAGATTCATTTTCATTCAAAATCAAGATTTTAAAATAAATCATTATCAAAAATTAAAACTTGTACAAATCATTCATTTTTCAAATAGAAACAAAATCCAAAGAAAAGAAAATTAAAAATCACCCTATTTCTATCAATTTCATAAACTGAAATTCAATAATTATAAAAAAAAAGAATTTTAAAGGAATTACAAAAAAACTATTATTAAAATTATTAATTATATTACTTAATTCACAAACTTTAAAGAATTCATTTATCAAAGGTTCCAGGCTAACCGAGAATAAAAAAACCAATTAAATAGAAAATTTTCTTGAAATAAAACTTATTCTATAAAAAATTCTAATTCATAAGATCTTTAAAATAAATCAAGATCCAATCAGTTTTATATCAGAATTTAATCCATGCTGAAAAATTCATCTTCAGAATTCATTTATTTCGAAATTAAAGATTCACCATGCAAAATACAAAAAAAAAATAAAAATTTTAAAACAAAATATCAAAATTAAGTATAACCAATTGCAATTCTATGAAACTAGATACACAAATATAATCATTATATAAAAATTCTATAAAAAAAAAATCATTAAGTAAAATATCAAAAGCATGAACCATACAATAAGCAATTCATTATTCATTACTACACATAAAAATAATTAAATAGAAAATTCGACAATAATACAATATCAAAACAAAAAATAAAATCCCCTTCAGGAATTTTATTTTCCCCACGGCAAAAAGATATGTTGTGATATTCACAACCTTATCCATCTTATTACCAAATATCGCGAATTATTTCCAAAATCTAATCATCAACCAAATCATAATCATGAATCAAATACAAATAAGATCGTTACGATAATATAAACGACATCACATACGTATATCAAAACATATATAACATACATAAATTTTATCATGCATACAAAAAATGCATAATAAGCGCGATCGGCGCGATACATAAAAATATAAAATCACAGAAAATCCAAAAGCAACAACAAAGCAAAACATTAGTTGTTAACGTCACACACAACATTTTTCGTTTTCCTAATATCAAAGCGCAACAACAACAAAGCAAGTAGTATATACACTACATAATTATGCTACTCATCATTTTAATTGTACGTTAAGAATTAATATAGAAAAGCAACAACAAAACACAATATATGCGAAATATATGTGATATACGTATTCAAAATAAATATCGTTTATCGACCTACGATTTTTGATGATTTTAAATTTAATAAATATATTTTCCAATTTAGCAATTTCGAAAAAAACCAATAATTATACGCGTGTAATATTGTCGAGTTTTCAAAAATAAATTGTTGGTAGAATACTAACAAATATTTAGTATATAAGAACCAAAATATAATTCAATAAGATCAGAGAGATATAACACAGTCCGACAAGACAGTATATCGCGAACAGTAAAACTGGATCGTAAACCCCTAGAGGTTTCGTCACTCGACGAACCTCTACGGTATTAGCATAGTCCAGTTTTACAATCAGTTCATTTTTAAATCGCTATCGTCGCAGTTCGTTTTTAACCATTATTGTCACAATTCGACAAAAATTCAATCAGTCAAAAAATAAATAAAGTAAAACATAGTAATTAAATAAAGAAAAGAGAGTATCAAAAAAAGTGATTAACAATAAAGCAAATTAAAAAATGAAGGAAAATCCACATTTATCATTAAAAAGCCCAGCATTCCGGGCAACATAAGAAGAAGATCCAACTGACAAGAGCATCCCCGTCTACTGAAATCAAATAAATCTTGGTGAGTATACTCCGTTAAATAAACCCTACGGTAAGTATTCCAACGACTAACACCCGAGCACCGATTTATTGACTTAATTTATTGTGTTTTCTTAACCTCGCACGGCAAAGCGAGGAGGTTTGTGGAAGGGCTGGGAAGAGATTCCCATAGTATACAAACCTGTGTCAAAGCACACTTCATTAAATCTTTCTTATACTAACACAAATCCACCCATCGAGGTGCACGTTTCCTCAACATTAATCATTAGCTAATTATTCATAAACATTAAATTAACCCAATATAAAATTATTACAACAACGAATTAGCTTCTTTACAACACCCGATTTTCAGTAAAAATAATTTTCTTTCTCTTACCATTTTTTTTTTGTTTGATATTTTATTAAATTTGATTTGTATATTCTGTTTCGTGTGACAATGACATGTATGGTTTTATATTCGAAATGTTGTGTTTTAATTATTAAAGAATGTTTTTGTTAATTTTAAGTCTTTTCTAATTATGCTCGTATTTCGTCATCATCCCAATAAACAACAATGGTCTAAACTGGTAATAAAATAAATTTCAATCATCTAATACAAATTTACTTTTGATACTGACGATTTTGATGTGTTTATTTTTTTAAGATGGATGCCGAGTCAGCAAAATAAATACATACTCGTAGTTGGGATTTAATATGTTTAAATTAAGCAAATATAATGTGCATTATATATGTATTACAAAATAAAAATAAATAAATTTTAAAATAAAATACAACAAAAATTTCTTTAATTTCAAAATAAAACCACAACGTGAAAAGTACCATGGAAATCTGCTCTAGCAGCATTCAGAAAAGTCTGTGCAACTAGTATGGAAAAATATATGGAATAAACCCGAATTCCCGACGAATTGCCATCTTCTTTGCAATTTGATTATTTCCCAATATGCAATGCCGACGGAATTCCATTTACAATCGCGTTCTAAAACCACACTGCTTCTATGGAAAGAACCATGTGTATCACGCGGAAATTCGTACTCCCCGCCAAAGAAAAGTGTCACAAAAATTCCGGTGTCAGTGTGAATCCCAACTAAAAAGAGAAAAAACCACAGAAACAAAAACCACGTGTTTGTATATATTTTCCTATTGGAATAAATAATAATTCTTATTTGAAATAAAACAAAATTTTCCATTTATAATAAAATAAACATTAATTTTTTATTAGCACAAAAATACACTATTAAATTTTATAACACAAATTTTATAAATTAAATTTTAAGCACGTTCACCATACGTCTGGTTTGTTCACCATACGCGCATCCAATTGAACATCCCAACAAGCACAACCGATCTTGAAAAGAAAAAAATGCATTGAAAATTTACAACGTAAATGTATTTCGCGACGACGCCATTGTGAGACAGATTTCTATTACCTTTTTAGTCCAAATTTGTACATCGCGATCACTAAATAACTTAATAATTATTATTTTATACTTAAATTTAAAACTATTTACTTTAACAAATAGAAAACATTAAAATGAAACACAACACTTTAAAGAAAAAAAATTTAATTATGTAGTGCAACCGTGCACGTCGACTTGTCAGAAGAAACTGAAAACAAACGATACAATCGAAACTTATAAAACGAAAATAATATTACCGCGAAATAGAAAGAGAAAAACAATTATTTTTCTCTAAAATCAATATTTTTGTGTATTTGATATTTTGTAGTACGGAATTTTGTACGACATTTGAGCAGTTTTTTCCACAGAGTGGAATAATTGCATACTGGGCCCTTGCGCAAAATGAATTCACCCAGTATGCAATTTTTCCACTGTGTGGAAAAAACTGCTCAAATGTCGTACTAAATTCCGTACTATAAAATATCAGAGACAAAAAAATATTGATTTTCGGCAAAAAAAAAATTCTTTCTCTTTCTGTTTCGCGGTAATATTATTTTCGTTTTATAAGTTTCGATTGAATCTTTTATTTTCAGTTTCTTCTGACAAGTCGACGTGCACGGTTGCACTCCATAATTAGATTTTTTTTCTTTAAAGTCTTGTGTTTCATTACGTTTTTCTATTTGTTAAAGTAAATAGTTTTAAATTTAAGTATAAAATAATAATTATTAAGTTATTTGGTGATCGCGATGTACAAATTTGGACTAAAAAGGTAATAGAAATCTGGATGGATGTATTGCAATTTTTTTTAAAATACCAAAATGCGATTTTATATTAATGTAATCCGCTTGCAAATTCGACGCTGATTCCGAATCTGTAATCAGTTTTACGCTACGTTCATTATTAAGCATTTTTGGCTATAATATATATATCGACGGAATTTTTTTTTAAAATACATCCATCGCACAATGGGAAACCTTTAAGTCGATATATATATTATAGCCGTCTCACAATGGCGTCGTCGCGAAATACATTTACGTTGTAAATTTTCAATGCATTTTTTTTTTTCAAGATCGGTTGCGCTTGTTGGGATGTTCCCAATATGCAATGCCGACGGAATTCCATTTACATTCGCGTTCTAAAACCACACTGCTTCTATGGAAAGAACCATGTGTATCACGCGGAAATTCGTACTCCCCGCCAAAGAAAAGTGTCACAAAAATTCCGGTGTCGGTGTGAATCCCAACTAAAAAGAGAAAAAAAACACAGAAACAAAAAGCACGTGTTTGTATATATTTTCCAATTGAATAAATAATAATTCTTATTTGAAATAAAACAAAATTTTCCATTTATAATAAAATAAATATTAATTTTTTATTAGCACAAAAATACACTATTAAATTTTATAACACAAATTTTATAAATTAAATTTTAAGCACGTTCACCATACGTCTGGTTTGTTCACCATACGCGCATCCAATTGAACATCCCAACAAGCACAACCGATCTTGAAAAGAAAAAAATGCATTGAAAATTTACAACGTAAATGTATTTCGCGACGACGCCATTGTGAGACAGATTTCTATTACCTTTTTAGTCCAAATTTGTACATCGCGATCACTAAATAACTTAATAATTATTATTTTATACTTAAATTTAAAACTATTTACTTTAACAAATAGAAAACATTAAAATGAAACACTACTAAATGGATCATCTAGCTGGGAATACGAATTTGTATTTAAAATACAATAAAAATGATTATTGTACAATTAAATATCCGATTGTTATACATATATTGGAGAGATTTGAACTCAGGTTCCGTAAGCACTTCTAATATGCTACTAAATGGATCATCTTCAGCCACTTCCTAACCAGATCAGCAAATTTGCAACGAATTTTTTTATTCATAATTTGAGTTTGGATGAAAATGGTAAACGGCCATTAACACCCCTTCCCAGAGTTTTGGACTCGGGATCCGTAAGCACTTCTAATAGGTTTCTAAATTGATCATTTAGCCAGCCTCATTTCCACTTCCTAACCAGATCAGCAAATTTGCAACGAATTTTTTCATTCATAATTTGAGTTTGGACGAAAATGGCAAACGGCCATTAACATTCCTTCCCAGAGATTTGAACTCAGGTTCCGTAAGCACTTCTAAGAGGCTACTAAATTGATTATCCAGCCAGCCTAATTGCCACTTTCTAAGCAGATCAGGAAATTTGCAACGATTTTTTTTATTCATGATTTGAGTTTCGACGAAAATGGTAAACGGCCATTAACACCCCTTCCCAGAGATTTGGACTCAGGTTCCGTAAGCACTTCTAAGAGGTTACTAAATTGATCATTTAGCCAGCCTGATTGCCACTTCCTAACCAGATCAGCAAATTTTTAACGAATTTTTTTGTGAGATCAGCAAATTTGTAACTAATTTTTTTAGTAGAAAATGGCCAGCGGCCAACATTATAAAAATTATTTATTATATTACAAGGCCAAATAATTTTATAATTTGGCGTGATTGTATCAATAAATTTAAAGTATATTAAATATTATATCAGTTAAGTTAAGTTTTTGTCAAATACTTATTTGACAAAAGTAAAATAGAATAAATCTTAAATGAATCTTAATATTGTTACGGTGACACCTAGAATAGAATAGAATAAGTTAATTTCATTAATTGTTGTTCAAATCCATTTATAATTTATACTCAACATTTAGGCGTCATTTCTATACTAACATATTTGCTGCGCATTTAGGATTATTCTAGAAACAAATATTTTGGTATATAAAGGCGCGCGTTGACGTGGAATGCTGAGTATTATTTTAAACGTGATACAGTGAAGGTTAAATAGAAAGATTATTAAAGTGATTATTAAAGCGATAATTAAAGTGATAATTAAAAAGTGTGTTATAATTATAATAATTAATTGTGAATTTTGTGTTGTATAATAAATTGTGTTGTGTAAATAAATTGTGTGAGTTCAAATTTGAAGCAGTGTATTTATTCACAATCCAGTGATTCGAACCTTGATTGACAAGGCAAAATCGTAACAATTGGTGACAGCGGTGGGATTGTGAATAATAAGGAAAATGATTCTCTACGGACTAAAGCTTGCGCAATTAAAGGAGCAACTGACACGGCGAGGTTTGGCCAGTGAAGGCACAAAAGCTAGTTTGGTGGAGCGACTACGTGAGGCCATGGAGAAGGAAGGTTTAGATCCAGACGTGTATGATTTCGAGGAGGAAAAAACGGATGAGATCAGTATGGATAAGAAACAAAAGGACGTACAAACGGTGGTCGAAACAACGCAAAACCCATCTGGAAATTTCGATTTTTCGCAGTTGATGGCTGCTATGAATCAAATGATGGGACAACAGTTGGAGGGAATAAAACAATCGAACGAGGGAATGAAACAACAGATGTTACAAGTGGAGCAACAAGGAGCGGACATTAAACATCAAATGAAATTGTCGAACCAGGACATGAAACAGCAGGTGGAGCAACAAGGGGCGGACATTAAACAATTGAACCAGGAAATGAAACAGCAGGTGGAGCAACAAGGGGCGGACATTAAACAATTGAACCAGGAAATGAAACAGCAGATGGAGCAACAAGGGGCGGACATTAAACAATCGAACCAGGACATTAAAAACCAAATAGAAGATGGCCAAAAGAAAATGGACGAGAGGTTTCTGGAGTTATCTTCTACACTACACGGTAAAGTGGAAAAACTGCAAACAGAAGTACACGCAGAAATTCAAAATGTTAAAGGGACGGTTCAAGAAAAATTTGAGTCGGTTGAACAAGATTTTAAACGTCTCGAGAAGGAGCTCAAAGATGTCAAGGCGAATGGAACGACACAACAAGTGATCCAGACGGTTAATGCAGTTAAGATAAAACCACCAACATTTGATGGAACAACATCCTTCAGTATTTTTAAGTTCCAATTCGAAACGGCCATTAAGCAAAATCAGTGGACTGAAGAACAATGTGTTGCAGCGTTAATTGTGGCTCTTAAAAGCGAAGCGGCGGAAACACTACAAATCATTCCCGAGCAGGAACGGAACGTTTACATGGGAATTATGAAGGCGTTGGATCGAAAATACGGAAGTGACCACAAACGAGAAATCTATCGCATGGAATTGAAGGGTCGATACCAAAGAGCAGGAGAATCGCTACAGGAATTTTCATCGGCAATTGAGCGGCTCGCGCATTTAGTACATTCAAATATGTCGGCCGATTACATGGAGCGAATTAAAATGGATGCATTCATTGACGGTATTCGAGATCCTGAGACGCGCAGAGCGGTGATGTTGTCACCTAAGGCAACTTTTACGGAAACCATCGCTTGTGCGTTAACAAACGAAACTGCGCAAACCATCATCAAACCAGCAATGAAAATTCGTCGAGTGGAGATTGATTCCAGTTTAGACACCGCACGGGCTACGCCAAGGTTCAGAGATGGAAGTGGCAGGATTAAATGCTGGGTATGTGATAGAATGGGCCACATCTCACGGGACTGTTGGGAGATTAAGAAGAAACGAGCAAGGTCGCCATCTCCTATGAAGCGTAGACCAAACGAAGAGCAGATAGAATCCAGAAAGGAGCGTCAGACGACAGTGGAGTCGTTAAACTAAAAAGAGTCAGCTTGAAGGGGCAGAAGCTGACTCCCACAACCGATTGCCCCATAACCTCCATCCATGTTTCGAGAATAGCAAGGAGCGGTGATAGCTTAACAATTGAAGCCGATATTGATGGGAAGAAATGCATGATCACGCTGGATACGGGAGCAACTCATACGATTGTTCGTGAGGATATTATCTATGGAGTTATGGAACCAGCTAATGGAATGAAGTTACGAACGGCGACTGGAGAAAATTCAGCAATAAAAGGGAAAAAGGTCGTAAAAATAAGGATTGGGCGAAATTACTTTCAACACGAGGTGCTGGTTGCAGATATTGTAGACGAAGTCATCTTGGGGATGGACTTCATGAGAACGAATGGCTTCGTGGTGGATGTTGGACGGGGTGTATTAACCTACGATAATATCGAGTTGCCACTTCACGTTAGCGCCGCTATAGGAGAAACGAGCAGGCAAATTATAATGGATCATCGGGAGAAGTTGCCACCGAACTCGGAAACAGTAGTATGGGCAAGATTGGATGGAGATTCTGGGTCACCCAGGTTGTGGGTTGTTGAAGCCAATGAAGCGGAGAGCGGAGCCAGAGAAATTATGATCGGGAAAGTCCTAGTGAAACCAGACAGCGATAATAGAGTACCAATTAGGACTCTAAATCTCTCGGATAAGACGAAAACCATCAAGAAAGGGACAATAATCGGAAAATGTGAAGAAATATCTGCGATAGTGAAGTGCGAGCAGAAAAATCCGATTAATACGAGTAACTCGCAAGGGCAGAAAGAAGTTGTAGAACAATTCATGGAGAAATGGACCGAAGATCTTACCAACGAACAGAAAAATATGGCAAAACAATTGCTCGAGCGGTACATGCCAATATTCTGCAGTACACCGGACAATAATGGGAGAACTACAATGGTAAAACATCGAATAGATACAGGAGCAGAAATGCCGATTCGCCAACCACCCAGGAGATTACCATTGGCAAAGCAAGGAGAAGTGGATCGAATGGTAAAAGATATGCAAGCAGCAGGGGTAATCGAAACATCAAGCAGTCCATGGAGTTCACCAGTGGTGTTAGTCGAGAAAAAGGATGGTAGCATGAGATTCTGCGTGGATTACCGAAAATTAAATGCTGTGACGAAAAAGGATAGTTACCCATTGCCAAGGATCGATGACACGTTAGACACATTATCGGGTGCTCGAATATTTTCAACATTAGATCTGCAAAGCGGCTATTGGCAAGTGGAAGTCCAGGAAGAAGATCGCGAGAAAACGGCATTCAGTGTGGGTAACGGATTATGGCAATTTAACGTTATGCCATTCGGATTATGTAATGCCCCAGCGACTTTTGAACGGCTAATGGAGCGCGTGCTAAAGGGATTACATTGGAGGACGTGCCTCGTATATTTGGACGACATCATCGTTATGGGCAAGGATTTCGACGAGCATTTAAGGAATTTGGCGGAGGTTTTGGATCGGATACAAGCGGCCGGATTGAAGCTAAGCCCAAAGAAATGCAAACTATTTAGAACGGAAGTAAAATATTTGGGTCATAAGGTGACAACCAATGGAATCCATACCGATGAAGACAAGATCGCAGCGGTGAAGGAATGGCCACGACCTAAAAACTTACATGAATTACGGAGCTTCCTTGGATTATGCACCTATTATAGACGATTCGTGCCAGGATTCGCCAATATTGCAAAGAGTTTACACGAGTTAACCAGGAAGAACAAGGCATTCGAATGGAAGGATGAACAGGAAGAAGCATTTGTGGAACTAAGACGTCGATTATGCGAAGCACCAATCCTCGCATACCCTATACCCAACATTAAATTCATTTTGGACACCGATGCAAGTAATGACGGTATAGGAGGAGTATTATCACAGGCAACAAATGGTGAGGAGCGAGTTATTGCATATTACTCCAAGATGTTATCAAAACCGGAACGGAATTATTGTGTTACACGGAAAGAGTTGTTGGCTATAGTGGAATGTATTAAGCACTTCCATAAGTACCTCTATGGCCAAAAATTTCTTCTACGGACGGATCATGGAGCTTTGCGCTGGTTGTTACAATTCAAAAATCCAGAGGGACAAGTAGCACGTTGGATCGAACGTTTGCAAAGCTACGATTTCCAAATTGAACATCGGAAGGGAACCGCACATGGAAATGCCGACGCATTATCAAGAAGGCCATGTCCCGTGGAATGCAAGCATTGTGGTCGTGTGGAGGGTAAGGAAAACATCATCGATATTCGGCTTATGCAAGTGCTACCTGATGAGGAATGGACTGATGAAATGATCAAGAAGGAGCAATTACGGGATGCTGACCTGTCATTCATCATGAAATATAAGGAAAAGGAACACCGGCCCACATGGAGTGAGATAGCTGACAAAGCTCCCATTGTAAAAGCATATTGGGCTCAATGGGATAGCCTCCACATAGAAAATGGATGTTTAAAACGAAAGTGGGAAAGCACGGATGGTAAAGTAAAACAATTGTTGGTAGTGGTGCCAAAAGATCGGATAGCGGAAATCCTCGAGGAGTATCACGGAGGAGCAAGTGGAGGTCACCTAGGGATTAATAAAACATTAGCCAAAATTCGCCAACGTTTCTACTGGTCCGGATGTAGACAGTCAGTAGTAGAATGGTGTCGAAGATGTGACCAATGTGCGGCAGTGAAGGGACCAGCACGAAAAAGCCGTGGAACCATGAAACAATATAATGTCGGGGCACCATTTGAGAGAATTGCAATGGACGTGGCGGGGCCATTTCCGACCACTGAGAGCGGAAATAAATATGTGCTAGTAATAATGGATTATTTTAGCAAATGGCCGGAGGTGTACCCCATACCCAATCAGGAGACAACAACAATAGCTGATGCCGTGGTTAACAATTGGATTAGCAGATTTGGTGTACCTATGGAAATTCACACGGATCAAGGAAGGAATTTCGAATCGGTGGTATTTCAGGAGATATGTCAGATGCTTGGAATCAATAAAACAAGAACGACGCCTTTACACCCACAATCGGACGGTATGGTGGAAAGATTCAATGGCACATTGGAGGAATATCTAGCAAAGGTTGTGGAAAGGAACCAACGTAACTGGGATCGACATATACCGATGTTCCTGATGGCCTACCGATCAGCGGTCCATGACACAACAGGGGTGACACCAGCTAAAACCATATTTGGGAACAATCTGCGATTACCGGGAGATTTAAAATTTGGGGCTGTTCCATCAGCAGCTCTATGCGGACAGGATTATGTCGACCGGATGAAAGAGGAACTCAATGAAATACATCAATTTGTACGGGAGAAAATTCGGATAACAAGTGATCGAATGAAAGCTCGATATGACATACGAGCAAATAATCAAGGCTTTGAGGAAGGGCAATTGGTATGGCTTCACAACCCGCAACGGCAGAAGGGATTATCACCGAAGTTGCAACCCACATGGGAAGGCCCTTACACTGTCATTAAAAGGTTGAACGACGTGGTTTATCGCATACAGAAAGGACGGAAAGGTAAACCAAAGGTGGTGCATTTGGAGCGTTTGGCGCTCTACAGAGGAGGTGATCTGGATCCTGTTCGGGACGAACAGGCTTAGGTGGGGGGTAGTGTTACGGTGACACCTAGAATAGAATAGAATAAGTTAATTTCATTAATTGTTGTTCAAATCCATTTATAATTTATACTCAACATTTAGGCGTCATTTCTATACTAACATATTTGCTGCGCATTTAGGATTATTCTAGAAACAAATATTTTGGTATATAAAGGCGCGCGTTGACGTGGAATGCTGAGTATTATTTTAAACGTGATACAGTGAAGGTTAAATAGAAAGATTATTAAAGTGATTATTAAAGCGATAATTAAAGTGATAATTAAAAAGTGTGTTATAATTATAATAATTAATTGTGAATTTTGTGTTGTATAATAAATTGTGTTGTGTAAATAAATTGTGTGAGTTCAAATTTGAAGCAGTGTATTTATTCACAATCCAGTGATTCGAACCTTGATTGACAAGGCAAAATCGTAACAATATACTTTATTTAAAAAGAAATATACTTTATAAATACAATATTTTTCGTTTCTCCAAATATAACTTTAATTTAATTTGATAAATCGTACAAAGAAAAT
Organism: Nephrotoma appendiculata; assembly: GCA_947310385.1. Classification (NCBI taxonomy): domain Eukaryota; kingdom Metazoa; phylum Arthropoda; class Insecta; order Diptera; family Tipulidae; genus Nephrotoma; species Nephrotoma appendiculata. Next base: position 102,927,494 of record OX371225.1, on the reverse strand, counting down.
TTATGTCAACACAAAACTACAATTAGATTATGTTTTAGAACTAAAATCCAATTGGAATGGCCATGTTTTCTAATTAGCTTTGGATTTAACAGTGTGAAACTAAACATACAAGAAAAGTGTGGAATTGTGTAAAAACGGCATACGCATGTGTTCGTAATTAGCAGGACAAGGTTTGTATGAAAGAAAATTTTTGGAAAATCCACCGAAAAAGTCGGAAAATTCGGAAAATCGAAAAATGATGTTTTGTACAAAATTTCGCACGTATTCGATCCAGATGGTTTTTTAGAAGAGAAAAATTGGAAAATCGTAGTGAGAAACTCAGAAACTTCTGGAAAAACTCGAAGAAAATTGATTTTTTTTCTAGCGCATTAGTTGAGAACGGCTGAACCGATTTGGCTCAATCTTTTTTTGTTGTATTCGCAATTACCAGGAGATGGTTCTCAGTTTCTCGCGATAGAAAGTTTTGGGAAAATCCATCGGAAAAGTTGGAAAATTTGAAAAATCGAAAAATGATGTACAAGAAGAGAAAAATTGGAAAATCGTAGTGAAAAACTCGGAAACTTTCGGAAAAACTCGAAGAAAGTTGATTTTTTTTCTAGCGCATCAGTTGACAACGGCTGAACCGATTTATTTCAACCGTTTTTTGCTGTGTTTCCAATTTCCAGGAGAAACTCGGAAACTTCCGGAAAGACCGAAAAAATTGAATTTTTTTTTGTAGCGCATCAGTTGAAAACGGCTGAACCGATTTGGTTCAATGTTTTTGTTGTTGTATTCGCAATTTGCAGGAGATGGTTGATATGAGAGTTTGCGTTGATATGTTTGTCAAGATCGAAACAGAAGAACGTTTAAATTTCATCCGCTTCAATCAATCAAATCTATGTTCCGCGTTGTACATGCATCTGCGCAATGCCATCGCTTCGAACGGAGATGCAACCAACGTTGGTCAATTGACCATTCTCCCAGCGACAAATGTTGGCAGCCCACGGCATGTGCATGAATATGCATAGGATGCGTATGTATACGGACGGGCAGATTTGTTCATCACGTTCACATGCAACCCAAAACTACCTGAAACTACCGGTAATCTAAACAAAAACTCAAGATGCTAATTGACTTCATCGTTTTTCAGACAGCCACGTTATTGGATGTACTCAGCAGTGTGGCAGAAGCGTAGATTACCACATGCACACATTCTGCTGTGGTTAATTGAGAAAATCAAACCAGATCAAATCGATTCAATCATCAGCGCCGAAATACCAAATCCAAGAGCAGAACCTGAGTTGTTCGCGGTAGTCGAAACAAACATGATTCACGGTCTGTATGGAGATCACAATCCAGATTCACCTTGTATGGCCGATGGGAAATGCACAAAACAATATCCGCGTCCGTTGCTGGCATACACAATTAGTGGAAACGACGGTTATCCACGATATCGGCGTTGTTCACCCGAAGATGGTGGCAGAACAGTCACGATGATGGTGAATGGAAAAGATGTCGTGGTCGGTAATCGCTGGATCGTTCCGTATTGCAAGCTTTTATCGAAAACATTCGTAACACACTGCAATGTTGAGTAATGTTGCAATGTTAATAATGCAATATTGCAATATTTAACAAAGGTGTTCGGCATTGCTGCTCCGGATGCAAATGACGAAGTGTCAAAATTCCAATCGGGTCGTTACTCGTATGTCAGTTACAATGAGGCGATTATCGTATTTTCTCATGTACATTACACGAAAATCATCCCACTATTAAACATTTGTGTGAACACTTGGAGAATCGACAACGTGTCTATTTCACGGAAGCTAATGCAACACAACTATCAGAATGATCGCCAGCTACAACACTCACAAATTTCTTCGAAATTTACCTAAGCGACCCGTTCACACGAACATTGCTTTACTGGGAAATGTCACGCTATAATACTTGAAATCAAACGAAGAAGAAGTTTCAACGAAGAAGTTTTTCGACTGATGTGCCGTGTGTACCACGTGTTCATCCACGATGACAAGACGAATGCTTCTATCTTTCGTTTGGTTTTGTTCCATGTTCGTGGTCCTACTTCGTTCGAATCGCTTCGCACTATAGATGGTGTGTTGTGCGCCAATTATAGAGAAGCTTCACAACGTCTGAATTTGCTGGAAAACGACTCACACGGCAAATCAAATTCCCTCATTGTTCGCGATTATCATAGTGGTTTGTCATCCATTGAACGCATTGGAGTTGTGAAACAAATACAAGGACGGGATAGCTGACGACATTTTGCATCGAGTTTGCAGTGCAACATCAAATTATGAGCTTGAGATGAACGATGAGATACGCAACTAAGCTTTGACCATGATCAAAGACATGTGCGTGCTTATGTGCGACAGCTATTTGTCAAAATTGGGCATACCAGCACCAATTCGTTCGATGCACGATGCATTTAATCGTGAATTGCTATGAGAGTAAGTGTACGATCATGATTCAATGAAACAAATAGTACAAACGAATGTCCCGCTTTTGAATGCACAGCAAAAGAACGTATAAGACGCATTGATGAAGGCAGCTGATGAAGGAAACACCTAAATATTCTTCCTCGATGCTCCCGGTGGTAAAACCTTTCTGATTTCATTGCTTTTTGTCACAATTCGCTCGAGATCTGAAATAGCGTTAGCCGTTCCATCATCGAGAATTGCAACCACATTACTAGACGGCACCCAGACGACACATTCTGCGTTGAAGTTGCTAATGAATATCCACACGAATGATCAGCTAGTATGCTCAATTGCCAAGAACTTGGCGATGGCCAAGGTATTGCAAGAATGCAAAATCACACAGTTAAAAATTTTGCTGCAATTTTTAATGCAACCCTTGCATTAAGGCTTATATGATGCAATCGTGTATCACATTCTAATGCAAAGCTTGAATTAAAAATAGTTATGATGCAGTTGCATTAAAAATTACTGCAGTAGTGCGTTGAAAAAAAATTTCAATATAATCTGAGGTTAACAAATTTTTAGCGAATTTATAATAATTCGCTAAGTCATTGTGTATACTTTTAATATAAGCTTAAAACATTTTTCATGTATTTGCTGTGTAAGGACACCAATTGATTAACGTCAATTGAGTTGTACTTGGAAGTAAAAAACTGCAATCTGTGGTTCCCTTATACTTTTAGTTTTAATACAAAATAATATAACTATAAGTGTTAATACAGTTATTTGGGAATTTCTAATGTAGTGTGTTTTACTGTTTAAAGTACTGGACTATATAATTTTAATGCCACTTACGACAAAAAATGATGCTTCTAAATGGATATTTTGATTATTTTTTTCATGCAATGTGCTATAAATTTTAATATAACTTGTATCAATTTTAACAAAATATTCCGTTAAAGTTTATTGTAAACTATACAATAAAAATTAATACAATTAGCATTAAAATCTGATACAGTAAATGCTCGATTTGTGCAACATTTGCTTCTCGCAAATTTCGATAAGTGCAAATCAAGAAAAGAAACCTAAAATTTTGGTAAATGCAACATTTTTATTTTTTTGAGTTCGATAATTGCAACATTTTGTTTTTACTAGCCGAAAAAGTACTGAAAATGTTTGGAGAACGAAATGAATACTATATAATAAGTAGGTATATGCCCAGGTACATATAAACAAATGTACAGATTTTTTTATTTACATACGTAATTTTAATGTATTTTGTTTCAGTTTTACTTGAAATTTGTGATGAATTCTATATTCAAAAAAGCTACTTTTCCGTTTTATTTGCTTTTTTTTTTGATATGCATGAATATAAATTTTGTACATACGAGTATGTATTGCCAAACAATTTTCGAAATTAAAATGTATATCCCTTTTGTGTTTTACTACCACAATTGTGCGAGTAGGGCAAAGTACCATGTCAAAAATTTAGTTTTATGTTTTTTGGACCAACTTACACATTTGTGAATTCCTTTTTAACTTATTTTCGTCCGAAAAAAAAACACTATAGCTATACACACAATTGTGTTGGTTTTACTTCAAATCAAGCAAAAAATTTTATCAACAACGCCATTACATATAATGGTTTTTACTCACACATTTGTGTGGGTTGGACTAAAATTGAGACGATTTTATGTTTTTCTTGGTTGAAAAAGGGATATACTACTTTGCACATAAAGATCTCTTATTATTCTAACGTTTCTGCTAAATGGAGAACTTTAAATGACGATTTTTACATTAGTTCGATAGATGCGCCATGTTCGCTCGTTGCAATTGGCTTGGTTTTTAATGTGTTGCATAAATCGAGCATTTACTAATGCAAGTTTTGCATTAGTTTGTAATGCAAGCTTGCTCCGGACCTATATGTAATGCAATTTGCATTACATAGGCCATATTTTTTCAACTGTGCATAATCTTTGACGAATCCATGAACGAGCAAATTTGACAGCGAAGAACAAGGATGTAGACTGTCTGAATTACTTGATTCAAAACCAAATCGCTGGGGAAATGCATTGTTACAAATCCGTTGACTGTGGGACCAATCAAGACGAGATAACCAACTATTCGACCGAGTTTTTGAATGCGCTTGATTTGGCATGAATCGTAATGCGCTTGATTTGGCGTGAATCGTATACCGAAAAATTTGATGCTCAAGGTGTAATGTCCAACATTCTGTAGTATTTTTTTGTATTTTATCTGTATTTTTTTTTTAAGCACACACTTTAACTTTTTGCACAAAATGCGGGTTAAACATATGAACTGTTTTTTTGAAAGTGGTATAAGTTAACGGTAATTTTAGGAAGATATAGACTTCTTCTCTCCATATTGATAATCATTCATTCAATGGAGTACGGTTTTCTTATAAAGTAAACAAAAGAATTTTGGCTATAAAATGTTATCGCAAACATTTTTTTGGAAAGTGGAATAAGTCTATTCCTAATAATTATAATAGGGTTCAAAAATTCACTCGTTAAAATGAATTATTCACTTTTTAGTGATCGAACAGTGTTATTTGTAATACTGATCAGTAAGAATAATGAAAAGCAACAGAAAATATTTTGTTTTACTATTCACTTATGAAGAATAATGTAATGTAGAAAGAACTTATATTCACTATTCGATCGATCAATGCAGAAAATAATATAAAAATTGTATCTATTCAACAATGAATGTTCGCTTTATTGATTGTTAAAACAAAAGAGTACAGTAAACCCTCGATTTCACGGACCCCGATTTAACGGACGCTCGATTTAACGGACAATTTTTGTATTTTCCATTTTTTGGTTATCGATTATGATGGGATTGGGTATGTTGGATGTAAATGGGATTCTTAAATGATTTTTGGAAGTAGTTCTGGAATATGGCCACCTGGGACAGAAATCGTTCAATTCTTAACCGATTATGATTGGGTTAGGTATGTTGGATGGAAATGGGATTCTTAAATGATTTTGGGAGGAAATCCTGGAATATGGCCATCTGGGAAGGAACTCGATCAATTCTTAACCGATTATGATGGGATTGGGTATGTTTTATTGATATGGGGTTCTTAAATGATTTTTGGAAGTACTTCTGGAATATGGCCACCTGGGACGGAACTCGTTCAACTCTTAACCGATTATGATGGGATTGGGTACCTTGGATGGAAATGGGTTTCTGAAACGATTTTTGGAAGAAGTTACGGAATATGGCCTCTTGGGATGAAACTCGTTCGATTCTTATCCGATTACGATAGAATTGGGTATGCTGCATGGAAATGGGATTATTAAATGTTTTTTGGAATTAGTTATGAAATATAGCCTTCTGGGACGAAACTCGATCAATTTTTAATCGATTATGATGGGATTGAGTATGTCGAATGGGAAAGGAACTCTTAAATTATTTGTTTAAGAAATTCTGGAATATCGCAATGAAACTCGGTAACTTAAACTTGGGCGGACTCGATAATAGCAGGCGTTTTTCTTGAAGCAAGCGGCTAGTGATGCTAACATGTTTCTGGTAAGGCTGTACGTAACCCACTCATGAGATTAGTGAGTTGAGCGGCAGATCAGCTACTTACTTTCACCAAAAATCACGTTATGAACCCTACACAAAGGGCTCGGATAAATTTATATTATTCTTATCAACAACGACCTCGAAAACTGTTCACGGGAACATGGAATATACTGTCGTTTAAGATAATGAGATCTTCAAATAATTTAATAATCCCATTTCCATCCATCATACCCAATCTCATCATAGTCGGTTAAGAATTGAACGAGTTCCGCCTCAGAAGGCCATATTCCAGAACTTCTTCCAACAATCATTTAATAATACATTTCCATCCAGCATACCCAATTCCATCGTAATCGTAATCGGTTAAGAATCGAAAAAGTTTCATTCCAAGAGGCCAAATTCCAGATTTTCTTCCAAAAATCATTTAATAATCCCACTTCCATCCAGCAAACCCAATCACATCATAATCGGTTAAGAATTGAACGAGTACTGTCCCAGGTGGCCAGAATATTCCAGAACTTCTCCAAAAACCATTTAAGAATGTCATTTCCATCCAGCTTGTTCAATCCTAACATAATCGGCTAAGAAATGTATGAGTTCCGTCCCAGATTGCCATATTCCAGAACTTCTTCCAAAAACAGTATATGCATCTCATTTCCATCCAACAAACAAAATCCCTTCATAATACGTTGTGATAAACGAGTTCTGCCCTAGGTTGCCATATTCCAGAACAAGTGCAAAATCTATAGTCGATTAAATTTAAAAACATACGAATTTTACGGACATTCGGATTTAACGGATTCGTTTATTACTGATTTACTATTTACGTTTAATACTACTTTTCAATTTGATTATTTAATATAATTTTTTACATTAAAAAATTCATTTCAGTGAAGCTAATGTCTATAAAAATATGGACATAAATTTCTTCTTGTTTTTATTTCTTATAATATGTTATTTTTGAAAGTGGTATAAGTCCATTTGGCACAGAAAAAAACGTTTATTTTTAAATATTTTCAATAATAAAAATTTAAAAGATGTAAAAGTGTTAAAATCATCACTTGAATTGATTAACGTTTGCCAATATTTTTAAATTAATTCAAACGCAAACCCTTTAATATCTCGAAACATGAAAAAATGGAATTATACCACTTTCAAAAATAACAGTTCATATAGTTTATTACGATATTGTGGTAAAATAAATGTTTTGTCACTCAGTTATTAATTTAACTTAGTTGTATACAACTAGCTGACTCGGCGAACCTCGTTCCACCCCAAATTACTTCGTTCCGAGCAAATACTTTTGTCCTTCACGAAAATTGATTTTGATGAGAGAAAAAATCAAACAACTCAACTCAATTCTCAATAGACGATTGAGTTACGTGGCCATTCCATTCTCTTTTTCAACGAATTCAACACGAAAGTATTGAAAGAGAATGAACTGTCGATTGAAACTCAGGCCTCTAAAGAAAATTGAGTTGTGTTTTGGATTTTTGCTCTCAGTGTGGAAATGAATTGGAGTCAGTTGGAATTTAAAAGAATTCAATGTATTTTATTCGAGTGGAATCAAATGGAATACAGACGCAAATCAATACAATGCATTGTGGTAAACAATATTTTTCGTTTTGTTGTCCGGCGCGTAAATGAACAACGATGAGGGTTTGCCAACTCTCGAACACGCGACGTACAACTGACCACGAGGAAAACATGGAAATTCCAGATTTATTCCGCACACTTTCAACGATTGACCTTGTGATTTGTTAATCGTCATAGCAAACGCCAAACGAACGGGGAACTGAATACGCTTGAAGTCGAATGGAATATCAATTGGAATCAGAGAAATTCTCGGAATTAGAACATTCACTCCTTTAGATTTGCCCTTGATGATCGTCGCTTGAATCATGCTGTTCATCAGTTTCTTCACAGCCAACTGCGTTCCGTTACACCATCTCAGATAGTTCAGGTTACGCAGCATGATTATCGCAGATCCTACCTTGAGCATCAAGTTAGGTGGTGGTATTCCGGCAAATCAAGCGCATTCAAAAACTCGGTCGGACAGTTGGTTGCTCCGTCTTGATTGGTAACACAGTCAACGGATTTGTAACAACGCATATCCATAGTAATTTGGTTTTGAATCAAGTAATTCAGAGTGTCAACATGAATGTTCTTTGCTGTCAAAATCGCTCGTGCGCTGAGCCAATCATGATCCATATAATTTCGGCGGATGTCCGAAAACACTTTCGTAATAAGCTCTTCCTTGCGACCTCGTTAACATTCAAAGGAAAGGAAATCGACCCGGTCAAAATATCAACTGGAATTTGATCATTGCCAAGCGCCAATAGTTGTTTTGAAAAAATAGCAGTTGATGAGTCGTTCTGTAACGCGAGTCTGAGGTTCGTGGTCAACTACAACTTCTTCACATAGCTCCACAATCTTGACGATTACAAACATGCGTTGAGTTCATTAGCAGCTGTTGATCTCGGAATGACAGGTAGCGTTTGACCAAAATTGCCAGCCAGCAGAATCATCGCTCCACCAAAACGCTTTGAGTAACTTCGTAAATCCTTTATCGTTCGATTAAACACTTGCAATGATCGTTTATGTACCATTGGCCAAGGTATTGCAATAATGCAAATTCATCATCATTCGTCCCAGATGATGAATTTGCATTATTGCAATACCTTGGCCATCGCCAAGTTCTTGGCAATTGAGCACACTGGCTTGTTATTCGTGAGGAGGCTCGATCGTCTGATAGCCAGCATTTTAATCAATTCCTAAGAATTATAATGATTCATTTGACTAATTTACTTTTTACTATTAATGACTCCACAGACTTACCGAAAGATTCAATCTCAATCCCGCAATCCAATTAGATAATCGCACTTGTCACGCATCAATAAATTTATGGAAAAATTTATTAAGATCGTTAATATCACATTGAACCTTATATGATTGTAATAATGGTAATGTGAGGGTTCCAAGATCAAAAACAAACTCGGCACAAAATGAAGGTACAATAAATAAAATGATTTTATTATTAATAATTATTATTAATAATTTTATTGTTGATGCAAGAAGAATTTCGTTTTTATTATTTTACAATTATTTGAAATATATGCTATATAATTTTAATTATGCGCGTGAAATACTTCCTAACTCTATCCTAAGTAAAAAAAAAAAATTAGGAATGATTTAGGAAAAATTTCATGCTCCTGTACACAAGCATGAAATAATTCCTAAAAAAAATCCTAAGTAAAAATTGTGTATTTGTATTAGTGATTATACAATAAAAAAGAAAACATTTAGGCGAAACTAAATTTAAAATGTAAAAAGATTAAAATATTTGTTAATAAGTAAAATCAACCAAAAATCAAATAACATGATTTAAATTATATTTTAAAATTAATAATATACCATAAATTTAATATAAGTGATAAACTTAAAATTAAAATAAGGCTAAATTTTTTTATCGATAACATTAGAATACTTATCGAGATTTTGAGAGGTGATCATCGACCTCACTATGTTTTTATATTAGATCTATCAAATGCCCATATCCATGACGATTTTCAGAATTTTGTCATTGTTGTGGAATGGCCAAACATGGCCCACAAGCATATCATTACTGTTTAAAGAGATTTTACGACTTCACCGGAATACAAGTCCAGATTTTGCGAGGTGATCATCGATCTCACTATGTTTTTATGTTAGATCTATCAAATGCCCATATCCATGGTGATTTTCAGAATTTTGTCATTGTTGTGGAATAGCCAAACATGGCCCAGAAGCATATCATTACTGTTTAAAGAGATTTTACGACTTCATCGGAATACAAGTCCAGATTTTGCGAGGTGATCATCAATCTCACTATGTTTTTATATTAGATCTATCAAATGCCCATATCCATGACGATTTTTAGAATTTTGTCATTGTTGTGGAATGGCCAAACATGGCCCAGAAGCATATCATTACTGTTTAAAGAGATTTTACGACTTCATCGGAATACAAGTCCAGATTTTGCGAGGTGATCATCGATCTCACTATGTTTTTATATTAGATCTATCAAATGCCCATATCCATGGTGATTTTCAGAATTTTGTCATTGTTGTGGAACGGCCAAACATGGCCCAGAAGCATATCATTACTGTTTAAAGAGATTTTACGACTTCATCGGAATACAAGTCCAGATTTTGCGAGGTGATCATCGATCTCACTATGTTTTTATGTTAGATCTATCAAATGCCCATATCCATGGTGATTTTCAGAATTTTGTCATTGTTGTGGAATGGCCAAACATGGCCCAGAAGCATATCATTACTGTTTAAAGAGATTTTACGACTTCATCGGAATACAAGTCCAGATTTTGCGAGATGATCATCGATCTCACTATGTTTTTATATTAGATCTATCAAATGCCCATATCCATGACGATTTTCAGAATTTTGTCATTGTTGTGGAATGGCCAAACATGGCCCAGAAGCATATCATTACTGTTTAAAGAGATTTTACGACTTCATCGGAATACAAGTCCAGATTTTGCGAGGTGATCATCGATCTCACTATGTTTTTATATTAGATCTATCAAATGCCCATATCCATGGTGATTTTCAGAATTTTGTCATTGTTGTGGAACGGCCAAACATGGCCCAGAAGCATATCATTACTGTTTAAAGAGATTTTACGACTTCATCGGAATACAAGTCCAGATTTTGCGAGGTGATCATCGACCTCTTTATGTTTTTATATTAGATCTATCAAATGCCCATATCCATGACGATTTTCAGAATTTTGTCATTGTTGTGGAATGGCCAAACATGGCCCAGAAGCATATCATTACTGTTTAAAGAGATTTTACGACTTCATCGGAATACAAGTCCAGATTTTGCGAGGTGATCATCGACCTCACTATGTTTTTATGTTAAAAAAAAATCACCATGGATATGGGCATTGATAGATCTAATATAAAAACATACTGAGATCGATGATCACCTCGCAAAATCTGGACTTGTATTCCGATGAAGTCGTAAAATCTCTTTAAACAGTAATGATATGCTTCTGGGCCATGTTTGGCCGTTCCACAACAATGACAAAATTCTGAAAATCGTCATGGATATGGGCATTTGATAGATCTAATATAAAAACATAGTGAGATTGATGATCACCTCGCAAAATCTGGACTTGTATTCCGATGAAGTCGTAAAATCTCTTTAAACAGTAATGATATGCTTCTGGGCCATGTTTGGCCATTCCACAACAATGACAAAATTCTGAAAATCACCATGGATATGGGCATTTGATAGATCTAATATAAAAACATAGTGAGATCGATGATCACCTCGCAAAATCTGGACTTGTATTCCGATGAAGTCGTAAAATCTCTTTAAACAGTAATGATATGCTTCTGGGCCATGTTTGGCCATTCCACAACAATGACAAAATTCTGAAAATCACCATGGATATGGGCATTTGATAGATTTAATATAAAAACATAGTGAGATCGATGATCACCTTGCAAAATCTGGACTTGTATTCCGATGAAGTCGTAAAATCTCTTTAAACAGTAATGATATGCTTCTGGGCCATGTTTGGCCGTTCCACAACAATGACAAAATTCTGAAAATCACCATGGATATGGGCATTTGATAGATCTAATATAAAAACATAGTGAGATCGATGATCACCTCGCAAAATCTGGACTTGTATTCCGATGAAGTCGTAAAATCTCTTTAAACAGTAATGATATGCTTCTGGGCCATGTTTGGCCGTTCCACAACAATGACAAAATTCTGAAAATCACCATGGATATGGGCATTTGATAGATCTAAAATAAAAACATAGTGAGATCGAAGATCACCTCGCAAAATCTGGACTTGTATTCCGATGAAGTCGTAAAATCTCTTTAAACAGTAATGATATGCTTCTGGGCCATGTTTGGCCATTCCACAACAATGACAAAATTCTGAAAATCACCATGGATATGGGCATTTGATAGATCTAATATAAAAACATTGTGAGATCGATAATCACCTTGCAAAATCTGGACTTGTATTCCGATGAAGTCGTAAAATCTCTTTAAACAGTAATGATATGCTTCTGGGCCATGTTTGGCCGTTCCACAACAATGACAAAATTCTGAAAATCACCATGGATATGGGCATTTGATAGATCGAATATAAAAACATAGTAAAATCGATGATCACCTCGCAAAATCTGGACTTGTATTCCGATGAAGTCGTAAAATCTCTTTAAACAGTAATGATATGCTTCTGGGCCATGTTTGGCCATTCCACAACAATGACAAAATTCTGAAAATCGTCATGGATATGGGCATTTGATAGATCTAATATAAAAACATAGTGAGATCGATGATCACCTCGCAAAATCTGGACTTGTATTCCGATGAAGTCGTAAAATCTCTTTAAACAGTAATGATATGCTTCTGGGCCATGTTTGGCCGTTCCACAACAATGACAAAATTCTGAAAATCACCATGGATATGGGCATTTGATAGATCTAATATAAAAACATAGTGAGATCGATGATCACCTCGCAAAATCTGGACTTGTATTCCGATGAAGTCGTAAAATCTCTTTAAACAGTAATGATATGCTTCTGGGCCATGTTTGGCCATTCCACAACAATGACAAAATTCTGAAAATCGTCATGGATATGGGCATTTGATAGATCTAATATAAAAACATAGTGAGATTGATGATCACCTCGCAAAATCTGGACTTGTATTCCGATGAAGTCGTAAAATCTCTTTAAACAGTAATGATATGCTTCTGGGCCATGTTTGGCCGTTCCACAACAATGACAAAATTCTGAAAACCACCATGGGAATGGGCATTTGATAGATCTAATATAAAAACATAGTGAGATTGATGATCACCTCGCAAAATCTGGATTTGTATTCCGATGAAGTCGTAAAATATCTTTAAACAGTAATGATATGCTTCTGGGCCATGTTTGGCCGTTCCACAACAATGACAAAATTCTGAAAATCACCATGGATATGGGCATTTGATAGATCTAACATAAAAACATAGTGAGATCGATGATCACCTCGCAAAATCTGGACTTGTATTCCGATGAAGTTGTAAAATCTCTTTAAACAGTAATGATATGCTTGTGGGCCATGTTTGGCCATTCCACAACAATGACAAAATTCTGAAAATCCTCATGGATATGGGCATTTGATAGATCTAATATAAAAACATAGTGAGATCGATGATCACCTCGCAAAATCTGGACTTGTATTCCGGTGAAGTCGTAAAATCTCTTTAAACAGTAATGATATGCTTGTGGGCCATGTTTGGCCATTCCACAACAATGACAAAATTCTGAAAATCACCATGGATATGGGCATTTGATAGATCTAATATAAAAACATAGTGAGATCGATGATCACCTCGCAAAATCTGGACTTGTATTCCGATGAAGTCGTAAAATCTCTTTAAACAGTAATGATATGCTTCTGGGCCATGTTTGGCCGTTCCACAACAATGACAAAATTCTGAAAATCACCATGGATATGGGCATTTGATAGATCTAATATAAAAACATAGTGAGATCGATGATCACCTCGCAAAATCTGGACTTGTATTCCGATGAAGTCGTAAAATCTCTTTAAACAGTAATGATATGCTTCTGGGCCATGTTTGGCCATTCCACAACAATGACAAAATTCTAAAAATCGTCATGGATATGGGCATTTGATAGATCTAATATAAAAACATAGTGAGATTGATGATCACCTCGCAAAATCTGGACTTGTATTCCGATGAAGTCGTAAAATCTCTTTAAACAGTAATGATATGCTTCTGGGCCATGTTTGGCCGTTCCACAACAATGACAAAATTCTGAAAATCACCATGGATATGGGCATTTGATAGATCTAACATAAAAACATAGTGAGATCGATGATCACCTCGCAAAATCTGGACTTGTATTCCGATGAAGTTGTAAAATCTCTTTAAACAGTAATGATATGCTTCTGGGCCATGTTTGGCCATTCCACAACAATGACAAAATTCTGAAAATCGTCATGGATATGGGCATTTGATAGATCTAATATAAAAACATAGTGAGGTCGATGATCACCTCTCAAAATCTCGATAAGTATTCTAATGATATCGATAAAATATTTTAGCTTTATTTTAATTTTAAGTTTATCACTTATATTAAATTTATGGTAAATATATTATTAATTTTAAAATATAATTTAAATCATGTTATTTGATTCTTGGTTGATTTTACATATTAACAAAATATTTTAATCTTTTTACAATTTAAATTTAGTTTCGCCTAAATGTTTTCTTTTTTATTGTATAATCACTAATGCAAATACACAATTTTTACTTAGGATTTTTTTAGGAAATATTTCACTCCGGTTTTTAATTTCGTACATAGACTGCCAAAATTCTACACAACTTATATTTATCATAGTCCGCCACCAACACCATCTATTGAAAATAATCCGAAGTGGCTATATAAATGAATGATCATTGTCGAAATACAATTTTGGTGGTGTTAAGTACATTACCATACAAAATTCCTATACAAAACGCATTTTTCGATTTTCCAATTTTATTTTTGATTTTTCGGTTTTCCTTTGGGTTTTGACGAATTTTCTTCGATTTTCCAATTTCCGGAAACTCAAAATTTCCGGATTTTCCTTAGGGGTGTTCGAGTTTGGTTTTTTCCTAAGCCGCAACTGTATTGAGACGAACAAAGCATAAAAAGAATCATCCAAATCGGTCGGTTTTAATAAATGCAATATTGTGCATTTTTCATTACTTAATTGATTTGAAATATATACCCATAATTTAAATGGTGACCACATTTGTATTAAGATAACAAATATGGACTATGGAAATTGGCGATATTTGCATTGGGCCTGCCCATATTGCTCATAAGATTTGATACTAGGTGCTAACAAACTAGTGTTTGGAAAGAAGGAAGCAATTTTTTACAAGATTATACCTAAGCGGGTTGTGACTACCGTGGACCTTCACCTTGAAGTATTGTAGATTATTATCACAAAATTATATTAAATCTATTATTGTAGATTTATTACATTTGAAGAAAAGTGCATTCAATCTAGTTACTACTAAATTAAGGTTGCGAACAATGAATATCGGATTCGATTAATCACGAAATTAAACATCTTCGGAGACTGTGAAAATATCGGTTTTGTTAAATCTAACCAAGTCAGATGGATGAGCCACGATGAAGGTTTTCAATGATTAATGTATTCCAATATTTACCAGCCGGCAAACAATAAACAACATACGCGAATAATATGGTATCAAAACCGAATGGAGCGAGCAATGAATCGGGATAGATGGAGAGCCAATGTACAGCTAGCAAACTCTATCGTTTGACGTGAAAGCTAGAGAGAGAGATAAAATGTTGCTACATAGATATATTTTCTCACAAAATAAAGTATTGTTCACCTGATAAAAAGTTTTACACCAACTAAAGATCAGTTTTGAACTTTGTATTTTGCGATCCAACTTTTATAGCAAACTACTGCGCCAACTATTCGGTACACGAACAATTAAAGTGAAATTAAAACCCAAATTTTATTTACAGACTATTATTCTTTCAACTTAAAGAGAAGTCGTATGAAAATATTATGCAATCATCGAAATAACTACACATTTTTTTTCTTCATTTAAACTTCACGGAATACGTCTTAAATCAATTAATGCCCAATGAACGGATGAATAACAAAATCATCTTGATTTTAACAAAAACTACATAAGTATTGCTGTGGAATTGAAGCATATCGCTGTGGTACCCACTAATTTCAATTAGAAAAATTCTACTGTCGAAAGGTACAAATTCTAAAAGCAAAACTAAAATCCATGTATTATCACAAAACCAAGAACTAATCTGAGTTTTGAAGTTTTGGACATTTCTTGTAAAAACGTAAACTACGAAACTAATCGTAGGCATTTAGATAATTATAATATGTATATGGTAATCCGCAGAATGTGTTTTTATGCAAGTGAAGTACAGTCTGTATAAATAACTATAACAACAATACTGTTACAATCAAAACAATAATACTGATTTATGTTCCTCTAAAATGGTATTGAAATCTACCCAAATAGAATAAAACTTTCATATTGATTAATATAAAAATACAAATCTGATCAAATTTTGTCGTCTTTTTGTCTACGATTATAATTCATTTTCTAAATAAAGTGGTTTCTTCTTTAATTTCGTTTCATTTTGTTTCAGAGCAACTTATTACAAAGACAGTAAACTTTTCAGAAACTATTGATTTTGCCCAAGACGAAAATTCTTTTCTGGTGTTTTTATCAAATAGCTTCACATCAAAATATAAATGAGTGACGAAATGTTTTTCTTATTTAATATTCCTTCATTTGAAGGCATCCTCTAGTCTAGTTCAATGTATACTTTCAAAATTCCTTTTCGTTCTTTCTCATTCCTATTTTATTAATAGACGTTACATTTTTATGATTTTAAAAAATTTTGTAATGGGTTGTTTAAAAGAAAACTATTATCAGATGACAGTTGTACACATATTTTAAAGATACATAAAGTTGTGCTGGTGCAGAATATACGTAATCAATAAAACATATATTTTTAAGTCATAAATACGTCACAAAGTAATCGATTCAAACGTTATCAGTATCGAGTTCCAAATAAGTTGTTCATTTGCCCATTAAACAATCTTCTGTTATCAATTTAAATATTTGATAAGAATTTTATGTTCTAATGATTGAAATTTATCGAATGGTTGCGGAAAAAAATCAATTTACAAACCAAATATTGCTGAGACATAATAAACACAAAATGTTTGAATTTTTATGTACTTTCATCGAAAGTTATATTTTTACGTGTTTAACATTTTTTTGGATATTGCGATTAGTTAAAATAGAATTATTTACAAAAAAAGGTTTAAAAACACAACACTGATTTCACTAAAGGAGATTTATTATATGTGGGTATATTTGAAATACATATGTAGTTTTTATAAAACTTAAGCAATAAAACAATACCACCGAAAAAACTATTTACAGTGAACTTCTGAATTTAACAAACATATTAGCCCTTGTGTGTACACCCGGCCATCCGGGTGGCCATATAGATATTAAATATTTGAAAATGTTTTAAATCTGGTTTTAAGCGTACCAAACTCTGTGACATCCTAGATTTAGCCTTGTTCTATCCATTTTTACCTAAAAATATAATATTTACTATTTTTTGGCCGAATTATTGCTAAACAACTTTTTTTACCCATGTCATATATACCCGGCCACCTGGGTGGCCAATACAAAATATGAGGAAACACATTTCTTTTGGAAAATTCATAATTTTGGTTAATTACAAATTACAAATATAAAATTATAAATTTCATCACAGTTCAAATTTTATTTTATCACAAAATATTAACAGTTCAGTTACAAAAATAAGTAATAATAATTATGTATATACCAAATAAAAAAATAGTTCATTTGGTAATAGTTTGGCTAGAAAATAATAAGTGCTTTGAAAATCAAAACAATTGAAACGATCAAAACAACCTAATTACATCTAGAACACTTTATCGCTGGGCTGGCATGTTCTACGCAAACTAGCTTTTTACATATACTACACGACTTTCGTGTATTCCTGCACCGGTGTGAAGATTTTGGACACTTTTAATTTTTTGGACACTTTTATAATTTGGACAGAAATTTACGCGAGTGTCCAAAAATAATTTTTTTAGACATAATTTCGATTTTGGGTAAATATTTGCACACATGAAAAAAATGTAAATACAAAAAAAAATTTTGTTTATAAAAAAGATCAAATTTTTGTATTTCATATATACACACATATTAAACTTTGAAGAGATTTAATCATACGGAATATATATGAATTTTTGTATGAAAGGATATCGTTGTAGCTTATGGTAAATTACACAAATCTCAGAGATTGGCTTTCCTAGTGGCTATATAGGTTCATAATTCATAATTTAAATGTGTTTTAATTACCTAATCAATTTACTATCTATATGTGTCCATAAATAAATAAATAAATAATGTGTAATTATTAAATTAGTGAAAAGTTGTACGTATTATTCAGCTATGTTAATTTGTGTATGATGCGCTTTTAATGGTGTGGAATTTGTACATAATAATACATAATAATTTTCGTTATGTACTTATTTTGATACCGTTGTTTGAATGCATCTTATGCATTGTATGTAATTCTGCAATACGTAGGATTTTGTTGATTCCAAATATACATACAAGATAAGTGTTTTTTCATTGTTTTAACACATATTTTAATTATCAATACATATTTTTTCTAAATAAATTTAAAGTATATAAACATTTCAACTGTATTTTATAACTCATAAAGGTGTAGATTACTAGTATTCTCATCTAGTGGGTCATTCGAGTATTGTTTGCGCAAGAAAGGGTTTTTAATTGTGTTGTTTTTGTTTTTGTTTTGTTACACTCGCTTAACAATTTTTGTTGTTGTTTTGCGTGGATTATTTTTCGTTTTTTTTGCTGGTAATTTTGAATTCTACATTTTGTTTTGTATATTTTTACTCGTATATTTTGCATGGAGGTATACATAGGATATACATTTCAATACCACCGAAAATGTGGTTTTGCGATGTATATAGCTTTTTATATGCTTTTAGCCGGCGTGTTCCCGTGTCTATATTGGGTGTTGGGTATGTATGTGTTGGTTACGAACAAACGATAAATCTTGTAAATAAGATCAGGGTAGTTTTTGTTTTCATTTTATTTTATTTATGTCATTACATAATTATTATATATTTGTTATATACATAGCTATTTACTTTTTGTGCTTGTGTGGCAAGACACAAAAAACAAACGATCAAATCATAGATTTTTGTTGTTGTTGTTTTCCTTGTTTTGTTTTCCACCTTTTCATTAGTTTGTGTGATCAATTTACAGGCGGCGAGAATATGGTGGAACTGTATTGCAATAAATTTTGTTTCATATTTATGGTAGAATGCTTGGAATGGGTTTCGTTCATGATGAGTGGGTGTTCGGTGTCTGTAGTTTGTGATGCTTGTTCATTGAACATTGTGTTCTCAAGTTACCGAGGGTTGTATTTATATAATATGCTCTGTCGTTACCTGTATTTGTAGGCTATTTTGGGCTATTTTAATTTTTTTTGTTTGGAAGTTGATGTGGTTATCAATTTGTTGGTATAAGAAGGCAAATTTGCAGTTTTACGTCGAACGCTTGTCTGAGGTTTGGATTTGTGTGTCCAGGTAGGTCTTTTTGCTGAATATTATGGTTGTTTTTGTAGAAGTTTGCAATCAGTTTCACGGGTGTTGACTCATTTTTGAAATTTTAAGATGATCGGTCGTACGCTGGAGTTTTTGAGCTGTAGGATTGCCACGATGCTTTTATAATCTGTCATGTATTCGGCTTTGTGAAACATGGGTGTTGCTGATTAGTGATGTTGGTGGGAGATTATTTGGTGAATGGTAAAGGCTTCACGGAGACTGGATTCGAACGGTCTATTGGGATTGTTTCGGAAATATCTTTGTGTGTTGCAGTGTGTTGAGTTTTTTGGTCTAGAGGGGGCGGGTATCGAGTACTCTTGGATAACTTTTAGATATTTTTTTTTGATACATTTCATTTTACTATGACTATTTATAAAAATGATTCTTTTCGCAATGTGATTTCAGAGATTAACTAATTTTACTAATATTCCTTTATCTAATTATTCAGCGTTTGAGTATTAAATTATTATATTTTAATTTGATAAGCAATTTAGAGTTATCGAGGTTTATCAGGTGTTTATTACTTATACTATTATTTAATGCAGTTTCTGATTAAGCTAATTTATTTAGTTCTAATGAAGATTTTTGATTACAGAAGATCTTTGAAGTCGTAATTCTAATTAAAGTGTCTTTCTAATTAAAAATAAAATTTTAATTACAAATTCAGAAGAGCAGAGAAGGTACGATTCATAATAGCTATCGGGTTTCTAATAAATTTAATATTTCAGCGGACATTTACATTTTGAAATTGCAGATATCTCTTGGAAGCTACAGACTAAATTTTAAATGCAGTTAAATATTGCTGTACTTAGATAGTTTTTCAGCGATCATGGCATTTCTTTAATTAATTTATTTGCTCCAGAGTGTATTCGATTTTGTGTTTTCTCTCGATTACATAAATTGGTTTAAGTCTTATCTATCAAACCGGCGCCAATTTGTAATAATGTGAAATGAGAAATCAAACGATATTAAAGTTACATCTGGTGTTCCCCAAGGATCACACCTCGGCCCTTGGATATTTATTATTGCCATAGACCGAATAACTGAGATAATTAAAAACTCAAACATGCTCATATTTGCAGATGATGCGAAAATTTTTCATACTATTAATGGATTGTTAAATACGGAGAAACTTCAAGAAGACTTAGATAGATTAAGTGAGTGGTGTGATCGAAACTCACTATACTTAAATATTAAGAAATGTAAAATCATGTCTTTCCATCGTAAAAGAAATATGGTTATTACTTCATACAAAGTCAACAACGAAGTATTGCAAAGATGAGATTAAAGACTTGGGTGTTACTTTTGTCGAAAA
Organism: Nephrotoma appendiculata; assembly: GCA_947310385.1. Classification (NCBI taxonomy): domain Eukaryota; kingdom Metazoa; phylum Arthropoda; class Insecta; order Diptera; family Tipulidae; genus Nephrotoma; species Nephrotoma appendiculata. Next base: position 102,906,919 of record OX371225.1, on the reverse strand, counting down.
CGCCAGTTTCAATAGGCATATTGAAAATTGTATTGCGAAAGCGAATGCCATGTTCGGATTTGTTGAAAGATGGACAGGTGAATTTAAGGATACTCAAACCTTATGTTCACTCTATTTCGCTTATGTTCGATCTCAACTGGAATACGCTGTAACGGTCTGAAATCCATCCTGTACACATAAACAAATTGAAAGCATTCAAAAGAAGTTCCTGATTTTTTTTGTTAAAGAAAAGTGACTGGGATTACGACCACAACTTACCATTCCATGAAAATGTGGCTCGCTTACCTCCATACCCAACAAGATGCACGGATTGCAAAAAATGCACGCTTGTAAATAGACGACTTCTCTTGAGCGCTGCTTTTATTGGTAACGTTTTGCTTGGTCACGTTGATTCAGCTTACATCTTGGAAAACATCAATTTCGAAATCAAATTTCGAAACCATCATTTTTTTGCACTTGAACACCATTCTACTAACTATGGAGAAAACAACCCCATTAATAGGATGTCTAAATCATTCAATATAATAGACGACCTATTTGACTTTAATTTATCAAAGGACAACTTTAAAAATATCCTGAAGAACTATTTTTTAAATTTTTAATTGTTAAACGAAAATTTGGTTTATATTTTTTTAAAGTTCTCTGTTTGAATTTTCTGCTTTAATATAATTTTTGTTTAAACTATTGTAAATAATCTGAAATCATACATGTAAATTACAAAATAGATTTCTTTAAATAAAAAATAAATAAATAAAAAATAAAAGTTATAAGTAAAAAAATTGACCATAACGATATATCTGCCGGACCCTTTGAAACGCATGCATAAATCCTTTACGACTCGTTCCCCTTGATTCGTTTCCCTGCCAGATGGTGTGTTTCATCCTTAAGGCGGTATGCACATCAACTTTATTCGGGAAATCGAAATACACTTGAACTTAAATAAATATTAAATCGTAAAGGGCGAGTGATAGTTTCTGAAGCATATGCACTGCAGCAAGCAAATTTACGTTTTTTTAATTAATTCGTATTTCAAACGTTAATACGAGAATCTTTTATTGGGTTCTAGATTAGAATGGTAATATAAACTTCTGTATTGGAAGTTTAATAACGTGCTATTCGCCCTATTTACATAAAATAAGCATATGTTAACCTTCCGTAACCTTTTATTTTTGATAATAAAGTTACTCGCGTTCGAAATCCGCGTCTTTTATGAATACCGCCTAATCGTAATAAAATAAATATATTTGTATTAAATTACAAAAAAATAATTCTTATTACTTTGTAGATAAAGTTTAAAATAAGATTACAAGTCTATCCGGGTGCTATCTTTTTATGGAACAGTAAAGCAAATTTGTCTCATGTTTCTTAAACAAACATCAATATTATTGGAGCCGAATTACGGTAAATCGATTTTATATACGAGTACTATTATATCCCTTTTCCTACCAGACAAAAAAATTTGTGGGCTTCAATTTACGTCTAGTCCACATAAATGTGTGTGTGTGAAAAATGACAGGTTGTAATGTCTTCCGGATTTTAACGGATCTTAGTTAAATCGGAATTATTTTTGAAAAAAAAAGAAATTATAATTTGATAACATATAAATTATATAATATACATAATAATTATTTATTTTTGATAACATAACAATTATTTTATTATTATTATAGTTATAGTGTTATTTTTCGGACAAAAATGATTTAGGTGGAATGCACAAATGAAAAAAATAATAAAATCATCAAAGAACCTATTTATAAAATTCAATTCTATTAATTTCATAACAGTCTGATAATCTAAAAAACGAAATCATCTGTCGTAATTGACTTCCCGTGATTGAATGAACGTTTAAATCTAAACATCGGTAGATAACGTATTACCTTAATCTACACTTATTTAACAATCAATCTACTACTACCATAAAATAGGTTACTTCATAATCATTTTATCTATGCACCATCGATTTTTATTAAAATACCAAAATAGTTATGCTTCAAACAAAGAAGAAAAATTACTGGGTTATTCTTTTTTACGAAAAACAAAAATAAATAACTCCGCAAATATTAAAATTTTCGCCAGTCTAATTGGGTTTTCTTTTTCGGCGAATGAGTATAACTAACACAGTCTGATAAACCAAGATAGTTTATAAATAAGGCAGGTTTAATGCAATATACAAATAAACCAATTGTTTACACTAATGCAATTATGTACTGTTTCTCAATTTTATAAGAAGCACACTCATATATGTATATAAGAAACTGAGAAAATCGTTTATTAACATTCAACTCAAACATAATTTTACTCCATAGTTAATTTTTATGGTGTGCCATCGTGTTTCCAAAATAAAATTTTTATTTTTGTAGCACAATACAGATATGCCACCTATTTATCTATTAAAATATTTTTTAATTTATCGCCTCTCTATTATTTTTGTACATTGTTTACGGAACTAAACAACATGAACTTATGATGAATAATTTGCACAAAAATAACAACATAACTGGTTGTAGCAGAACGCAATGGAGATTTTCCAACAATAGAAACTATATCTTTGAAGGAAAAATTATTTGCATGAAAAAAAATGGAAACTCTGGTAATGCGCAGGTCACGAAAACATTTTCATTATGGAATTTAACAAAAACAAAACGATGAAAAAACTGGAAAAGAAAATGTACAACAACAATACTGTAATATTCCGAAAATGAAAATCGGCAAAGATGAACGAGGGCGTTGATTGCAGACACACGTTCTTGTAAAATTAATGAATTCCAAAAATTTTATGTTTGGAAACAGAATACATATAAATTTAAAACCAAATGTTCATAATATATTTTAAAATCGTTTGTTAAATTGGTTGTTACATAAAATTGCTGGATTTTAAATCGCAAAATCCAGCATTTTAAATAATAATGCCATGTAACAACTGCATTAGATCCCTTTTCCGCCTCGCGATCACAATTGTGCGTGTACGAAAGAAAATCATGAAAACAATTTGTTTTTGTATGTAATATTTTGGACGTACACGCATTTGCCCATACCACTTTAATCGTTTTCGTCCGAAATACAGCACTATAACTATAATAATAATAAAATAATTAATATGTTATCAAAATAAATAATTAATATGTTATATAATTTATATGTTATCAATTTATAATGCTTTTTTCAAAAAGAATTCCGATTTAACCCTTTCCTGACCCGCATACACAATTGTGTATGCAAATTTCGATTACGGCAAACGAAGATGTCAAACATAGAATTGGTTGGTAGTTGAAGACAAGTGTACACATTTGTGTAAACCACTTAATTTTGTTTTCGTCCGAAAATAATAGTAACTATAATAATGATAAAATAATTAATATGTTAACAAGAACAAATAAATTGTATGTTATATAATTAATTTGTTAACAAATTATTATGCTTTTTTCAAAAAGAATTCCGATTTAACTAAGATCCGTGAAAATATGGAAGACATTACAACCTGTCATTATTTACATACACATTTGTGTATTGAGAACTTAAATTGAACCAAACAAAAAATTTTTTGAACTCGAAAGGGTTAACTAAGATCCGTTAAAATCCGGAAGACATTATAACCTGTCATATTTTACATACACATTTGTGTGGGTTGGTATTAAATTGAAGCATACATATTTGTTGTCTGGTAGGAAAAGGGATATACAAAATAATTTAATTATTTTCTAAAGTATCAAAACTCATCCTCAGCTTGAAAATGTACCAATATTACTCTAATTTTGTTTTTTATTTTTGTTTACTTTCATTATTTGCAATTCGGCTTACATTCGGAAATTTTTTATTTAATTTTTTCTCAACATTCGTATTCGGTTATTGCAAACTATGTAATTCTCCAGGCCCAGTACTAACCAAGGTACTTCATGTTGATTGTTCGATTTTTCGGTGCTTTTGAAAATAAAAGAAGAAATTGAAAAAATTTGTTTAATTTAAATTAAAGCGCATTGAACTGTATTATAATTTACAAAGAGTACATTATATTATTTATATACAATTGTTTACAATATATCGTTTTTACTATTAAGTGTGAGACTTGATTAAAAGATTTTGACAAAATTACAAAAAAAACATCGGAATCGATCAACGCAAAAGTGAATGTCAATTTAGAAATGGGTGATGATAACAAAAACCATTTAATTAATATATATATATTTTATGTTTTTTCTTTATAAATCCGAAATATTAGTTTTGGTATATGTTAATTAATAGTGAATTTTCCCTTATGTATAAAATTATGTTTTTTGAAGAGTTTATTTGGTTTATTTCGAGTTTTAGCAGTGGCAAATTTTATTTTTAATCTTGCAAAAAATAAAATAAGAAAATAAGAAAATATAAAAAATTATAAATTATAATATAGTGTTTTTTTTGTTTCTTCTTCAATTTGGATAAATTAAGAAAATTTGTGAATAAAATTGTGGTGACGGATTTAAAAAGAAAAACCCAGCTGTAGACAACAGTGGATGGTGTGAAAATAGGGGGCCTCGGATATAAGAAGCGATTGGTTTAACTGGTGAGTTTTTTTCTAGTTCTAGTGATAAATATGTTCTGATTTATTCTTTGTTACAAAAATATTATGATGCTTTTGCTCAGTCGTGCGTAGAATAAAATATCATAAAATATGTGTATATGCCCCAAAAAAAGACAAAAAAAAAATTTGGCTCCACGAAGGTCGTACCGGTTTTTTGTTTGTGTTGTTGGTTTTTTCCTAATTTAAATGCACTTCAGTGTTTTTTTTTTATTTCATCATAAATGTGGTTAGTACATAATTATATTTTGGTATATGATAAATTAATATATGCGATAATTAGATCCTTCTTTAAGATTGATTAAACATTACGTTTAATGAAAGTTAATAAATTAAGAAGAACAGAATTGTAAAAAAATATGTAGAATATTTTGACACATGCGCACGCAGTTTTAAAATAAATATATGTAGTACAATATTATCTCATATATAAATGTTATACACAGGGTGAATCGGCGTCTTCTGCTGATAAACAAAAGCTCCATCTTCAATACAAAACTAATAAACTTTTCAATCCAGGCATATTGTCGTTAACAATGCATAGTGTGTATCTACGTTTTCAGTTTTTACAGGAGACGCAAACATTTTTTTAATTTTCCTCTATATGAAAATAGAATTACAAAATTCTACATTTGATAAGCATCAAACCTGTTTGAGATGGAACTGAAACTATGGAACAAATCGAACAGTGGGGATCTTAAGGATAATGTATAATAAAATGAATTTGGCGAATTTTGTAGATACACACTGTTGCATTTTACCGACGATATATTATGTAGATACAAAATTGGAATTACTACTCCCAAATAAAAAATCTTATCAATTTATTAATAATATGATTGTAAATTGTACATTTAAAAATATAGTTTTGCCAGTAAAAAGTATCCAATTTTATTCTCTAAATAACGCATTCTGAACAAATCAATATTTTTATCTTCTATTACTATTTTCAAAGTTAAATTCATTAGTGTTATTCAAATTGGTTTTTTAACGTTATTATGAATTATACAATTTGTCGATTCCGATACTTTGTTTAATTCCGTTTCTCAAGAGACATGATATAAATATAATTATGTACATAATACTCGGATATGTTTATATTTGTACATAAAGTAAATTTGTACCCATTCTTATTAAACCGTTTATATTAAACATTTATTGAAAACCGAAATCTATGAGATATATGTTTAAAGACACAACAATTATGAGCTTTCTACTAGGTTTCGGAACTAAGTTTGTTAATATACATTAGGCTGATTTATTTGACACTGAATACTATATTTGGGTATATACCATGAAATTATCTAACTTTGAGATTATGATTATTAATTAAACAATTAATTTTTTCATTAATTTATAATCTTAATTTTTTATTTTGTAAGTTCATAAGTATGTTGTAACCGACTATTGACGCTGCAATTTCGATGAAAACACCTACGTTTACACATATAATAATTTTTTTGAGTTTTTAACTTTTCCGTTGAAAAATTTGAAAATTTTTGAAACGAAAAATATAAGTTTTTAAGTTTGAAATTAAAAAAAAATGTATGTAGCTTGTAAGGTCGCTGATTATGAACAGTTTTTAACCCACCTTAAAACTAATCAATTTATTTTCAAATATAAATTTTTCGTAATTTAATAAAATAGGTATACTAGAAAAATGCACGTGATCGAAGAACAACAAAACATGTTGTTTAAAACATATTTCCCAAAAAGTGTCGATTTATCCGCGAAGGACTTCCGAATGTCTTATTAACCATATGATAATTTCTAGATGACAATATTAACGGTTTAGAAGAACAGTTTCTTCTACAGCTCGCATATTCGAAGTAATTGAATATAAGTAGAGATATAATTATTTTATTTTCTAACCAACCGTGTTACGTAAATTACTCAATAATTCTGTGTTTAAACCTGCACCGACCAAATTAGCCTTCCTCAATGAAATCTGTACTTAATTTGTTAGTCACTTATTACAATTTATTACAACAACATGCAGGCAGATATAAAAGCCCGAATCGCTGAAGCTCAATCAAAATTATTGCGATCTAGACATCTATCGCAGTCGTGCAAGCTCGCACTTTATAAAGCACTCATAAGACCTGTGCTGGCTTTCGGAAATGAGAGCTGGACCATGACCACTTACGATTGTAGATTGTTATCAACTTTCGAAAGGAAGGTCATTCGTTCAATCTTTGGTCCAATTAAAGTTGCGAACAATGAATATCGGATTCGCATGAACCACGAGATAAAGCAAATTCTTGGAGGTTGCGATATTATCGGATTCATCAAATCCAATCGAGTTAGATGGCTCGGCCACGTTACAAGATCCCCACAACAACGGATGACGAATAAAGTGTTCCATCAACAACCAGCCAGTGTTCGTCGTAGAGGAAGACCCCGACTGCGCTGGCGTGACGACGTCGAACAAGATCTACATGCACTAGGATGTCGAAACTGGAGGGCGAGAGCAATGGACCGAGACGGCTGGAGGACCATAGTGCGGGCGGCAAAATCCCTTCATGGGATGTGAAGCTAGAGAGAGAGAGAATATTAACGGTTTAGGAGAACAGTTTCTTCTACAGCTCGCATATTCGAAGTAATTGAATATAGGTTAGGTTAGGTTAGGTTAGAGTGGCTGCTATCGCACACTTAGGCCATTAATGGCCCATTGTGATACCACAGGATCCAATCTCCCCTTACTCCCGCTGAAACCAACCAGAGCTACTGATGTAGCGTAAAATATCTCGCACCCTACAGTCCGCGAGTTCAGAAAGGCTGTCCATGTTGTACACACCCAAGTACTTACGTCTTTTGTATGATAGTGCCGGACATGAGCATAGGAAGTGAACTAGCGTCTCTTCCTCCTCTTCGTCCATACAACTTCTACAAAAGTCATTCGTCTCTAGACCCAGCCTCCTCGCATGTTCCCCAAAAAGGCAGTGTCCTGTTAGTATCCCTACGACCAATCCTAAATCTCGTTTTCCCAGGGATACAAGTGCCTTGGAGCGCCGCAGGTCCAGTTTTGGCCAGACCTGTTTTGCTACCCTGCACGTGAGAGTGTTGGTCCACCTCTCATCTGTTAAGGCGATTGCCTTTTTACTGAGCGTCAATTTGAGCGCTGCTATAGGCCTCCCCAGACCTGCCCTTTCCGGTTGCATCTGGAGAGTCGTACCGTGCCTAGCTAGTTCGTCTGCCCTGCAGTTTCCCGTGACGTCCGAGTGACCAGGGACCCAGATCATCTGGATACTGAAATACTCGCTCATCTCATTAAGAGATGAGCGGCAATCCAGCGCCACCCGTGACTTCAGAGAAACCGCCTCTAGTGACCTGAGTGCCGCTTGACTGTCCACATAAATCGCGATATCCCTAACAGATACCACGTTATGCTTCAACCATGTCACGACTTCCCCTATCGCCACCACTTCAGCCTGGTACACGCTGCAGTAGTCAGGGAGACGAACAGAAATATTAACATTGAGCTTCTCACAGAAGACTCCAGCTCCTACTTTGCCGTCTAGCTTAGAGCCGTCCGTGAAAAATGTCAGTGCCTCGTTTTCCCGTATTGATCCATTCCTCCAGGATTCCCTAGAAGGACAGATGATCCGGAAACCTATATCAAAGCACAACGTTGGTTTAATATAATCTAGATTCACCAGTTCTTCCCTTAGTGATCTAACTATTGTCGAGTGTCCCTCCTGAAGACACTTCCACTGAGAGACAGCCGAGAGCCTTGTAGCCACATTGGCTGCCATCTGCTTACCAAAAAATTCGATTGGAATAAGGTGGAACATAACCTCTAAAGCGCGTGTAGGTGTTGTCCTAAGCGCCCCGCTTATAAGCATACAGGCCGTTCTTTGCACCTTCTCCAACATCCTTATGTAGGTTACCTTTTCCAGAGCTGGCCACCACACGCCCACCCCGTACATCAGCACAGGCCTTACCACTGCGGTATAGAGCCAGTGTACCAGCTCTGGTTTCAAACCCCATTTCTTCCCTATTGCGTTTCTACACGAGTAAATGGCTACATTAGCCTTATTCACCCTTTCTACAATGTTAGGCTTCCAGCTGAGCTTACTGTCCAAGATTATGCCCAAAAAACCTATTAGGTTAGTTGGAACTCGGTGGTCGTTGTAAAGGGCAAGCCAACTTTATCCAGGTACATAATAAATTATTTTTGAGTCAGATTACATGGAATTGGCTCCGAATTGTAAAGGCTTCATATGTTTAATTTGAAGGTCGATTTACAACGTTTAATAATTTATTTCGCTAGACCACCATCAGATATTGGGTCTGCACTCCACAAGGTACATGGAGTATCATTTTACCTAATATCTGGTGGCAGTCTAGGATAATAAATTATTAAATGTGATAAAATCGACTTTAAAATTGCATATTTGAAGCTTTTAAATTCTGAAGCCAACTCCTTATAACCTGACACAAAATTATTTAAGAACCATCCCGATATCGTAGCTACATCTAAAGTTACAATTTTGACGATGCTGGTGTAATTGTAAGCTAAACCGACCACTCGTTCCTGAAAAATGGTAACTGTAATAAAATCGAAATTTGTTGTAATAAATTGTAATAAGTGACTAACAAATTAAGTACAGATTTCATTGAGGAAGGCTAATTTGGTCGGTGCAGGTTTAAACACAGAATTATTGAGTAATTTACGTAACACGGTTGGTTAGAAAATAAAATAATTATATCTCTACTTAATTGAATATAAGTAGAGATATAATTATTTTATTTTCTAACCAACCGTGTTACGTAAATTACTCAATAATTCTGTGTTTAAACCTGCACCGACCAAATTAGCCTTCCTCAATGAAATCTGTACTTAATTTGTTAGTCACTTATTACAATTTATTACAACAAATTTCGATTTTATTACAGTTACCATTTTTCAGGAACGAGTGGTCGGTTTAGCTTACAATTAAACCAGCATCGTCAAAATTGTAACTTTAGATGTAGCTACGATATCGGGATGGTTCTTAAATAATTTTGTGTCAGGTTATAAGGAGTTGGCTTCAGAATTTAAAAGCTTCAAATATGCAATTTTAAAGTCGATTTTATCACATTTAATAATTTATTATCCTAGACTGCCACCAGATATTAGGTAAAATGATACTCCATGTACCTTGTGGAGTGCAGACCCAATATCTGATGGTGGTCTAGCGAAATAAATTATTAAACGTTGTAAATCGACCTTCAAATTAAACATATGAAGCCTTTACAATTCGGAGCCAATTCCATGTAATCTGACTCAAAAATAATTTATTATGTACCTGGATAAAGTTGGCTTGCCCTTTACAACGACCACCGAGTTCCAACTAACCTAATATCTGGTGGCGGTCTGGTGTAATAAATCATTGAATATGTTAAAGTCGTCGTTTTAATTACATATTTGAACCCTTTACTGTGTGAAACCAATTCCGTAAAAAATTTTGTTTATTACAATAATTAAGTCCCACAAAAAAATAAAAACTGGGAAATTTACATAATGCAGTATTCGGCGCCGTTACAAACGTGGGGACGACCTACACCCGAGAAAAGTCTCATTAAGCCGGGCTTAATAGACGGACATATGACACAAACAATTTAATGTTTAAATTGCGTTAATAGCGTATGTCTTTGGCATGGTATGTACCCAACGGTTTCCCATCTATGTTTCTGATAAAATATGCCACGTTACCCACCTTAGCCTGGATGATGGCTGGCATGAATTTAGCCGACAGTTTTGCACAAAATTTATTCGATGCGTTGCTTTGAGCGAAAGATCTAACAAACACTGGTTGTCCGGGAATAAAATTACGTGTTTGGCTACGAAGATTATAATGACGGCGCGCCTTTTCGTGAAGTATTTTCAGATAGTGTAAATGTAAATTTAATCGGTCGGGTTTACTTAATACGTGTATTACATTTTCATCGTGACACGACAATAACCGGCGCAAAGCGTAATCTGAACCGTGTAGGGACATATGTTGCCTGAAAACGAGATAATGTGGAGAAAAATTCGTCGTGTCATGTCGAACATTCCGTAAAGCTGCCGAAATTTCTTGTAAATGTAGGTCCCATTGGTTGTGCTGGTGGTCTTGAACATAAGATTGAATGCCAGACAATAAAGTCCGATTAACCCGTTCCAACGCATTACTCTGTGGGGAGTAATTGGGTACGTATGTGAGAAATCCTATATTTCTCGAGTAAATTTTGAAACAAGTTCGCCGTAAATTGTTTACCATTATCTGATGTGATGGATTCAGGAACGGATAACAGCAGAAAAATGTCCTTCTCCAGGAACGAACATAACAATGAAGCAGAGGCTTCGCGTAGGGGTTTTATGATCACGAATTTTGAATAGTGGTCCAGCACTATAACTATACAGGTATTGCCACGCTTCGAGCGCGGGTACGGACCTAAAAAATCGACGAAGAGCTTTGAAACGGGCGGGTAGATTCCACAGGTGCCCCCATGGCCGGCCTAGTCGAGAAATGTACGGCTTTGTTCATTTTGCACGAGGTACACTTAGAGATGAATTTTTTGACATCGCTTGACATTTGTGGCCAAAAAAATTGTCTTTGCAGTCGTTCTAAGGTTTTTGCCATTCCCATATGCGCTGAAGTAGGTGATAAGTGTGCTTGTGATACCAGGTGCGGCTTTAATGACGACGGGACTACTAATTTCCATTCAGACAGGTCGGTATCTGTATATCGCGAAGCATAAGCAGGTATGCTCAATAGTTTATTATCTTGTACGCGAAAGTTATGTTTACAATCCTTCAGTTGCCGTACACGATTTATTTGGTTGAGGTACTCCTCGTCAAAAAAAGACGGAGAGCATAAATCAATTTGCAAGGTGGGTAACTCCAACGGTTCTTTTACGCTAGATATATGTTCAAACTTTTTATTAATAGTGCTGCATGTTTGAACCCCTACAGAGTCAGGGATAACGGGGTGTTTTGCCATAGATGAAACAGTAAGAGCACCAACAGTGGAAGAAACTTCATCACAAAATGCACGAGATAAGGTGTCCGGTACAACATTGATTGACCCTTTCCTGTAGCCTATTTGGAAGTCAAATGCCTGTAGTTTTAAGCTCCATCTGCCGAGTCTTCCGGATAAATCCTTTTGGGACATCAGCCATCGGAGGCTGGCATGGTCCGTATAGATGGTGAAAGGGTACCCTTCAATGTACGGACGAAATTCCTGAACGCTCAGTACCGCTGCATAGCACTCGAGTTCCGTCACTGAATAATTTCGTTCAGCTGCGTTGACCTTGTGTGAAATGTATTCAATTGGATGCTCTCCACCATCTGAGTCAGTTTGAAAAAGGACGCTGCCCACACCGACGGTGCTAGCGTCGCATTGTATAAAAAAGGGCTTGGTTGGCTAAGACAGGAGCAGAGGACAGAGCTTGTTTCAACGAATAGAACGTCCATTTTAATTTAGAAGACTTACCAGTTAGGTCGGTGAGCGGAGCGGCTAATGAGGAGACATTTTGTATGAAGCAGCGATACCATCCGCACATTCCCAGAAAACGTCGAACCTGTTTTGTAGTCTTCGGAGCTGGCAAATTCATGATCGCTTTACATTTCTCTGGGTTTGTGCGGAGGTACCCGTCGCCCACGATATAGCCTAGATAATTGACCTCCTTTAAAACGAATTGACTCTTCGCAATATTAATTGTAAGTCCAGCGTTGGATAGTAATCGTGCAACTTCTTCTAGTAGCGAGAAATGTTCTTCCAAGGAGGCAGAGGCGATTAAAAGACCGTCCAAATACACGAACACTTTATCGTGTAACTGGTATGGAATAACTCGGTGCATAAGGCGACAGAGCATTTGTGGGGCATTGCACAGCCCGAATGGTATGACTTTGAAGTGATACAATGGACGACCAGGTACCGTAAACGCTGTCTTATCGCGGGATTGCGGGTCGAGCTGGATCTGCCAAAAGGCATCTTTCAAATCTATAGTAGAAATATAACGTGTTTGATCCAGACGACCCAACAATCCGTTGATAAGTGGCAGCGGATACGCATCCTTAACCGTCAACTTGTTCACTTCGCGGGCATCCAAACAAAGTCGTGTCTTGCCGTTCGCCTTTTGCACCAGAGTAATGGGAGAGCACCATGAACTTTGGCTCTCTTCGATAATGTCTAAAGCCAGCATTCCGTCCAATTTCTCGTACATCAACTTCTGCCTGGCTGGAGACATTGCATATATTTACGGGTTTTAAATTGCCCACATCGATTACATGGGATAAAATCGTGGTTCTTCCAAGCCCTAATTTGGCGCTGGAGGGGAAAGTTTCTATAATTCTATTCAATCTCGTTTGATCCAAAGGCGAAATTGATTGGAACTTTGGAGAGTCCGACTAATCAGTTGCTTCCTTATCAAGACTAAGAGAAGAAATCTTCGGCGTTATACCAAACCGATTCCGAAAGTCATAAAGTTCTTGTTCGAGCGACGGAACGATATAGAGGACTAAAGTGTGAGTTTTATTATTAAAATTAACTAACGCATGTATATAGCCAAAAACACGTAGTGATTAGCCACTAGCTGTGTGGATGTGGGTAGGGAAGGAATGAAATGTTATAGATGGGTTTGACAAATATTTCTCAGCATGTTTGCCCAAAACGCTGACACTGGCACCGCTATCAAGAAGGCCCTTATAAGGTACATTATTAATAGTGACTGCGGCATAGGGCCTTTTATCTAATGGGTCTGAACTAATGATAGATGAAATTATGCCTGCCTTTCTAGTTCTACGGTTCTCCCAATACCTCCTTGATGTATCTCCCCTATTGCTATTATAAGGCCCCCGTGAATTTGATTTACTCTCGATTGGATACAATCTAACGATGGACTTTGTCTGTGACGTCGGACTGGACAAATAGGCACAAATATTTGAATCCAGTTCCGGCTCTAGTGGAGCTCGGTTACTGCTGACGTTCGGTAGTGGTTGTGAGCTGAATAATTTGTCACAAAAGTTAGAATCTAATGACGTATCTAGTTTCTCTATCCCATGATGGGCGACAAATGGGGTTGAACAACAAAACTCTGGTGAATCGTGATTTAAGGTATTGTGAACGGTCGGTGTGGTAAATAAACTGGCGGTGGTTGGCGACGAATTTATCGCCAGGCAAGAGCAGTGTGGCGTACTTAAATATTCGGAAACTTTGTCCGACCGAAATCCGGATCGGTATTGCAAGCTACGTCTTGAATGTCATCACAATTATAGCAAATTGGAATGCTATCTGCACTTGCTGAATTAGCACGATTGGTGTTCCTCGGCGAACAGGGAGGCCGAATTTGTGACTGTGTAGAATTATTCAACGGCTCTTTTATAGCACCTACAGATCCATATACGTGACCGGAAGGAATAGATGAGTTAGGTTCTGTCTCTGAGGGAGGGCACGTAGTTTGAATGGTGGTGTTCAATTCACTAATGGCACGTCGAATGGTTAGATTACTATCAGGTGAAACGCGGAATCGTTTAAAGGTTTCTTCCCAAGCGGTGCAGCTTTTAACTAGGTCGTTGATGTTAGCAAAACGCTGGTTTGTTAAATAGTAGTGAAGAGCAGGTTTCATATTAGACATCAGTAGTTGTATGAGTTCTTCATCATGGTATGGAGTATGACATTGTAGTGTCAAACCCCATACGTGATGGTAAAAGTCAATGAATGTTTCGTTAGAGTGCTATTTACGAGCTTCGATGGCTCTCCGAATCTCATAATCTGTTCTTCGATCCTGGAACCGTTCGATAAAATCTCGTTTTACATCGGAGAATCAGCCCAGAGGATTATGCCGGCGATACGTCCAGTACCACTGGAAGGCCACATCTTTGAGTATAGTACACATTTCAATCATTATCGACTCATTGGATAAATTCATAGACGCAGCCACGGTCTCCAATTGAAAAAAGAACATGTCTACCGTTATGCCGGAAGGAGACCCACTGTATGAAATGCCGCTCCGGGATAATTGTTGCCATCCGGATATGTTTTCATTGTAGGAAGAGACGCCAACATATTCATACTGACCCCGATTTTATTCTGGTTCAAGACAATTGAACGTGCTATTGTGTTGTGAGGTCATTAAAGGATTCCAGTTGGGTTGATTTGAACTAGTGAGTACAACCGAGGAAATCGGACAATTAAAGTAGAGACACTAGATCCGCACGATCTCGTGGGATGGGCCAACGAATAATGGAGCCTTCGATCTTCAAAGTGAACATGAGATGATGAAGCGTTAGGTTTTTAGGTTTCAGTGGTTGTCACTTAGGCCAATTTTGGCCCATTGTGATACCACGCATTCACGCCACATCATTAACCCATTCACCTATTCACCTACTCATACAACTACAGTATACCACCTGCACATTGCAAGCTCCATGTCAACCTGTACATTGACATGAACGGTGGGTTGGCGCTGAATTCTGCACTCCATCAGAGGGTCTTAGTTGTGTTTATTAACATCACCGATTGTAATCGATGATGAAAATTCGATTTGCATCTAGCCGATGATGGAATTCGAACCCAGTACCTCCTGGTCCAAGTGCCGAAGCTTTAACCACTGCACCACTTGTCCGGTATGATGAAGCGTTGCTTTTACTGAATAAAGGTGGTGCGATACCGGAGGGATTCGCCGTTGTGTTGGGAATACCATTTAAAACTTGCGTCAGAAGTTCATTTCGTTCCTGACTCAATTTCTTTACTTGATCCGATAATAACTCTATTTTGGTCATTAGAGTCTTCAATAGAGTGGTTGGTTCCACGGTGTCAAGTACGTTCATAAGAGGAATTTGATTTTTCGACCCGCCTAGTTCTGTTTCATTTCTATAAGCGGTTATCAAACTCAGTTGGTCTGATTGGTTTGTATTTTTAAGGCTTGTTGAAACAGCCGCCATATTTGAGAAGCACGTGGAAGTTCCTGTTTCACTAGGTGTAGCAGTTGGTTGAGTATGCGGTGCTACTGATAATGTCGAGGTTATCGGATTTGTCACATGAGATTTGGTCGTATTTATTAGGTTAGGGTCAACAGGATTCATGTTCGCTTCAATAGTTACGGGAATCGCCGAGCTAATTTCTACGTTCTCTGCTGCATTTGACATTTGAGTTTAGTAGAAGGAACATTTGAGTTTAGTATGTTTAGGTATTCTTCTAATGGGGCTACCAAGCTCTTACACGATTTCAACAATTGGCGGGCTGGCTCTTCATAAGTAGGGGAGCAAGATAGTCGTTCTAGTCGACCACTTACATGTACCAACCGACACAAAATTTGGTCTGCCCGATCCGTTTGTTACCAATCCGCTATTGATTTTAAATCCGAAATATCTTGTTGTAACCGAATTAATTTGTTACGGCAACATTCAATTTCCGCATTTGGATTTTTATTTGCTCGACTGTTCATTCGTTGTGGGGCTTTCGTCGAACCGTTTTTCTCCTCATCAGTTAGCCTCTGCAGAGTGACCACTGCATCAGCAGACCCAATCAAAATACCACGCAACTCACATTCTACGTCTATTTCATCCGTTTTCAAAGCAGAGGCTTTCATCATATCTTGCCAAATGCACGTAGGTAATATACTGCCAGAATATCAGAAACTGATAGAAAAATCGCCGGAACCAAGCCAACAACAAAAAAAAACCGAATGTTAAAAAGTCGGTCAATTAATTGACTATAAAAATTGCAAAAAATATACGTAATTTAATGGTAAAGGTAAAATATGGTCTCTTATTATTCGATAAAAAAAAAATATGGTTAGTTAATGTAGAGTGCTTTTATAATTTGATAATCGTAATTAGGGGATGATGTACTCAGGTGCAGATCTCCGTCGGAGATGATTCGCCACTAAGGAAAAGGAAAAATAAAAATGGAGGGGAAAAATGATACAAATAAAAATCGTGAAAAGTACAGAAAGTTTCCATAATGCCTATGCATTATCGCGATTAGGTAATAATGGAAAATACCAATGTAACATATTCTAACAATCAAACCAAAAAAATGGGAAATTAAGTATAAGTTAGATTGGTAAGTCCAACTAGATAAATTTAAGCAAAAATTTAACTAACGAATCAGTAATTCGCATTTCTACGCTTAAGAAACGTGCGCAGCTTAAATTCTCATTAACACATAGAATTATTACTATTAATACTATCAATGTCAATCAATGTCACACGCCGTTGTTTAAAAAAAAATACAGGGATTCTTAATTGTGTTAATAGCACAGCACTGATTAATAAAAACTTAACTAACCAAAATAAAAAAGACAAGAGACCGAGTCCATCATCGGTCGACTATTTATTGCTTTTTTCCATTTGGGATTGTCCGATCGGTGCAAAATTTTTTTTCTTTATTACAATAATTAAGTCCCACAAAAAAATAAAAGCTGGGAAATTTACATAATTCAGTATTCGTAACGACGACAACCGCGGGCTCCGTTACAGAATTTAATCACGAATGCACTTGATCGTTCTAGGGTCAAGTGCCGCAATCAAATGACCGTATTTAGTGGGATCGGAAGTGATACCAAACAACTTAATTGGCGAACCTAATTTTTTAATGTCTTATCTACAAAAACTTGAAACAGACATTAGGCAAATAGAATAAAAAGTAAAATTTATCGGATATTGTTTGTTATATTATAGCAAAATACCAAAGCAAAATATGATAACGTAACCCATATAATTACTAATTCTATAATGGCAAAGCAACCACTTTTCCATATAAAAACTGCATGACAACATATTTTCGTTAAAATTTAAAAAATGGAGATTAAGGCAAGTTTCTTAAGATGGCATACTAATCGTTTTTAACGAAAAATTGGCAGCCATTTCTTTTTGTTGTTGTTTTCTAAATGTCAGTCGGCTCATTTTTTGTTTGTGTCATCATAGCGTAGCGACACATGAAAAAAATTGGTGTAAGAAAAAAACTAACTAAACATACATTTTAAAGAAATTGATTGATTGATTAGAATGTACGGCCAAGACTAAGCAAGGATCCCGGATACGCCGGGCCTACCGTACACCCTTATTACATATAACAAGATGGAGGGATAGGAAAGGTTGTTAGGTATGATATACTTGACCCGGTTACAGACACCTAAGTAGTCAATAGTTAGTAAAGCACAAGACGGCACAATTATTTTTGTTTTTCGGAATTTAAATAATCAGCAATCAACATCCTAAAAAGTAATTGATTAGTTAGAAAATGTCCTAAAATAAAATTTTATTATTATGAGTGATTCAATTTTATTTAATACCATTTCCTCCGCCATCCCCTCCCCCAAAAAAAATGAAGCAGTCAATGTCGCGACGCCGGGCCCGCCACACACCTTTATTATAGCATCTTAAAAAAATTGATAATCAACAATGTTGGCATCTTAATGGTAAATTTCATGCTGTATAAGATAGCAGAAAATTTCCAGCAGAAAAAATGCGTTTTGCTATTCACCGCTAGAGGCATCACTATCACAAAAATGAAATTTTTTCTGCTGATATTTTTTTACACCAGCAGAAAATTTTCGATATTTTTATGCAAATTAAAAATTCTCAGCAGAAAGTTCTATGAAAAATCAGAGAATTTATGAAAAAGAAGAGAAAATGTACGTTTAAACGTTTTGAAGCGATGAAAGTTAATTTTCTTTAAAAAACGATTTGCGTATGTATAGCACTCTCAAAACATAATTAAATTAAAATAATCATAATTATGCAAACACAGGGCAACATCAAATAAATGGCCATCGTTGAAAGTACTCCATACATTTTTTAAGTCATTTTAATGTGAAATGTTTTCAGTTTTTTAACAAAAGTGTTAGAAAAACCCCCCTGTAACTACCCTGGGTGTATGTTTTTATGGTAGCTGAGATCATATTCTATATACATGAGTAACATAAGATTCACACCTGGCGTCAGTAGCCGTCCATACATTTTTGAAGTCATTTTAATGTGAAATGTTTTCAGTTTTTTAACAAAAGTGTTAGAAAAACCCCCCTGTAACTACCCTGGGTGTATATTTTTATGGTAGATGAGATCATATTCTATATACATGAGTAACATCAGATTCACACCTGGCGTCAGTAGCCTTCCATACATTTTTGAAGTCATTTTAATGTGAAATGTTTTCAGTTTTTTAACAAAAGTATTAGAAAAACCCCCCTGTAACTACCCTGGGTGTATGTTTTTATGGTAGCTGAGATCATATTCTATATACATGAGTAACATAAGATTCACACCTGGCGTCAGTAGCCGTCCATACATTTTTGAAGTCATTTTAATGTGAAATGTTTTCAGTTTTTTAACAAAAGTGTTAGAAAAACCCCCCCTGTAACTACCCTGGGTGTATGTTTTTATGGTAGATGAGATCATATTCTATATACATGAGTAACATCAGATTCACACCTGGCGTCAGTAGCCTTCCATACATTTTTGAAGTCATTTTAATGTGAAATGTTTTCAGTTTTTTAACAAAAGTGTTAGAAAAACCCCCCTGTAACTTCCCTGGGTGTATGTTTTTATGGTAGCTGAAAATGTAATCTATATACATGAGCAACATAAGATTCACACCTGGCGTCAGTAGCCTTCCATATATTTTTGATGTCATTTTAATGTGAAATGTTTTCAGTTTTTTAACAAAAGTGTTAGAAAAACCCCCTGTAACTACCCTGGGTGTATGTTTTTATGGTAGCTGAGATCATGATCTATATACATGAGCAACATAAGATTCACACTTGGCGTCAGTAGCCTTCCATACATTTTTGAAGTCATTTTAATGTGAAATGTTTTCAGTTTTTTAACAAAAGTGTTAGTAAAACCCCCCTGTAACTACCCTGGGTGTATGTTTTTATGGTAGCTGAAAATATAATCTATAAACATGAGCAACCTTAGATTCACACCTGGCGTCAGTAGCTTTCCATACATTTTTGAAGTCATTTTAATGTGAAACGTTTTCAGTTTTTTAACAAAAGTGTTAGAAAAACCCCCCTGTAACTACCTTGGGTGTATGTTTTTATGGTAGATGAGATTATATTCTATATACATGAGTAACATCAGATTCACACCTGGCGTCAGTAGCCGTCCATACATTTTTGAAGTCATTTTAATGTGAAATGTTTTCAGTTTTTTAACAAAAGTGTTAGAAAAACCCCCCTGTAACTACCCTGGGTGTATGTTTTTATGGTAGCTGAAAATGTAATCTATATACATGAGCAACATCAGATTCACACCTGGCGTCAGTAGCCTTCCATACATTTTTGAAGTCATTTTAATGTGAAACGTTTTCAGTTTTTTAACAAAAGTGTTAGAAAAACCCCCTGGTAACTACCCTGGGTGTATGTTTTTATGGTAGCTGAGATCATGTTCTATATACATGAGCAACATAAGATTCAAGGTAGTTACAAGAGGTTTTTCTAACACTTTTGTTAAAAAACTGAAAACATTTCACATTAAAATGAATTCAAAAATGTGTTAAAGGCTACTGACGCCTGGTGTGAATCTTATGTTGCTCATGTATATAGATCATGATCTCAGCTACCATAAAAACATACACCCAGGGTAGTTACATTGGGTTTTCCTAACACTTTTGTTAAAAAACTAACAACATTTCACATTAAAATGACTTCAAAAATGTATGGAAGGCTACTGACGCCAGGTGTGAATCGTATGTAGCTCATGTATATCGATCATGATCTCATCTACCATAAAAACATACACCCAGGGTAGTTACAGGGGGGTTTTTCTAACACTTTTGTTAAAAAACTGAAAACATTTCACATTAAAATGACTTCAAAAATGTATGGACAGCTACTGACGCCAGGTGTGAATCTTATGTTGCTCGTGTATATAGAACATGATCTCAGCTACCATAAAAACATACACCCAGGGTAGTTACAGGGGGGTTTTTCTAACACTTTTGTTAAAAATCTGAAAACATTTCACATTAAAATGACTTCAAAAATGTATGGAAGGCTACTGACGCCAGGTGTGAATCTGATGTTACTCATGTATATAGAATATGATCTCAGCTACCATAAAAACATACACCAAGGGTAGTTACAGGGGGGTTTTTCTAACACTTTTGTTAAAAAACTGAAAACATTTCACATTAAAATGACTTCAAAAATGTATGGAAGGCTACTGACGCTAGGTGTGAATCTTATGTTGCTCATGTATATAGAACATAATCTCAGCTACCATAAAAACATACACCCAGGGTAGTTACAGGGGGGTTTTTCTAACACTTTTGTTAAAAAACTGAAAACATTTCACATTAAAATGACTTCAAAAATGTATGGAAGGCTACTGACGCCAAATGTGAATCTGATGTTGCTCATGTATATAGAACATGATCTCATCTATCATAAAAACATACACCCAGGGTAGTTACAGGGGGGTTTTTCTAACACTTTTGTTAAAAACTGAAAACATTTCACATTAAAATGACTTCAAAAATGTATGGACGGCTACTGACGCCAGGTGTGAATCTGATGTTACTCATGTATACAGAATATGATCTCAGCTACCATAAAAACATACACCCAGTGTAGTTACAGGGGGGTTTTTCTAACACTTTTGTTAAAAAACTGAAAACATTTCACATTAAAATGACATCAAAAATATATGGAAGGCTACTGACGCCAGGTGTGAATCTTATGTTGCTCATGTATATAGATTATATTTTCAGCTACCATAAAAACATACACCCAGGGTAGTTACAGGGGGGTTTTTCTAACACTTTTGTTAAAAAACTGAAAACATTTCACATTAAAATGACATCAAAATATATGGAAGGCTACTGACGCCAGTTGTGAATCTTATTTTGCTCATGTATATAGATCATGATCTCAGCTACCATAAAAACATACACCCAGGGTAGTTACAGGGGGGTTTTTCAAACACTTTTGTTAAAAAACTGAAAACGTTTCACATTAAAATGACTTCAAAAATGTATGGAAGGCTACTGACGCCAAGTGTGAATCTTATGTTGCTCATGTATATAGATTATATTTTCAGCTACCATAAAAACATACACCCAGGGAAGTTTCAGGGGGGTTTTACTAACACTTTTGTTAAAAAACTGAAAACATTTCACATTAAAATTACTTCAAAAATGTATGGAAGGCTACTGACGCCAGGTGTGAATCTGATGTTACTCATGTATATAGAACATGATCTCATCTACCATAAAAACATACACCAAGGGTAGTTACAGGGGGGTTTTTCTAACACTTTTGTTAAAAAACTGAAAACATTTCACATTAAAATGACATCAAAAATATATGGAAGGCTACTGACGCCAGGTGTGAATCTTATGTTTCTCATGTATATAGATTATATTTTCAGCTACCATAAAAACATACACCCAGGGAAGTTACAGGGGGGTTTTTCTAACACTTTTGTTAAAAAACTGAAAACATTTCACATTAAAATGACTTCAAAAATGTATGGAAGGCTACTGACGCCAAGTGTGAATCTTATGTTGCTCATGTTTATAGAACATGATCTCAGCTACCATAAAAACATACACCCAGGGTAGTTACAGGGGGGTTTTTCTAACACTTTTGTTAAAAAACTGAAAACATTTCACATTAAAATGACTTCAAAAATGTATGGACGGCTACTGACGCCAGGTGTGAATCTTATGTTGCTCATGTATATAGATTATATTTTCAGCTACGTTACTCATGTATGTAGAATATAATCTCATCTATCATAAAAACATACACCCAGGGTAGTTACAGGGGGGTTTTTCTAACACTTTTGTTAAAAAACTGAAAACATTTCACATTAAAATGACTTCAAAAATGTATGGACGGCTACTGACGCCAGGTGTGAATCTTATGTTGCTCGTGTATATAGAACATGATCTCAGCTACCATAAAAACATACACCCAGGGTAGTTACAGGGGGGTTTTTCTAACACTTTTGTTAAAAAACTGAAAACATTTCACATTAAAATGACTTCAAAAATGTATGGAAGGCTACTGACGCCAGGTGTGAATCTGATGTTACTCATGTATATAGAATATGATCTCAGTTACCATAAAAACATACACCAAGGGTAGTTACAGGGGGGTTTTTCTAACACTTTTGTTAAAAAACTGAAAACATTTCACATTAAAATGACTTCAAAAATGTATGGAAGGCTACTGACGCCAGGTGTGAATCTGATGTTACTCATGTATATAGAATATAATCTCATCTACCATAAAAACATACACCCAGGGTAGTTACAGGGGGGTTTTACTAACACTTATGTTAAAAAACTGGAAACATTTCACATTAAAATGACTTCAAAAATGTATGGACGGCTTTTGACGCCAAGTGTGAATCTTATGTTGCTCATGTTTATAGAATATGATCTCAGCTACCATAAAAACATACACCCAGGGTAGTTACAGGGGGGTTTTTCTAACACTTTTGTTAAAAAACTGAAAACAATTCACATTAAAATGACTTAAAAAATGTATGGAGTACTTTCAACGATGGCCATTTATTTGATGTTGCCCCGTGTTTGCATAATTATGATTATGATAATTTAATTATGTTTTGAGAGTGCTATACATACGCAAATCGTTTTGTAAAGAAAATTAACTTTCATCGCTTCAAAACGTTTAAACGTACATTTTCTCTTCTTTTTCATAAATTCTCTGATTTTTCATAAAACTTTCTGCTGAGAATTTCTAATTTGCATAAAAATATCAAAAATTTTCTGCTGGTGTGAAAAAATATCAGCAGAAAAAATTTCATTTTTGTGATAGTGATGCCTCTAGCGGTGAATAGCAAAACGCATTTTTTCTGCTGGAAATTTTCTGCTATCTTATACAGCATGTAAATTTCCTGAAATAAAATGTCATTATTATGCGTTAGAGATTCCTTATTTTGTACAATATAATTAAATTATTCTTGAATAGAATAAATGTAATGTAATGATTATTATAACTAAATTAATTATAATTTGATTATCGTAAAACAAATAAAATAAAATAAATCGAATCCAAATATTGTAGTATCAAACGGATGGATCCCCTCTTCAACGGATAACCTGACCATCCCTAATAAACCAATATGTTTATTAATAAAAATAAAAATGAAACAAAGACATCTGGTTTCAAAAATAGCTAATCTGGAATCTATAAGGTAATATATAAATAATGAATGTGTCACAGGTTAAGAATCCCCAATACCTAAACAAATTAACACATTATAATTTATTTCCAATCAGAATTAAATAAAACTATTAAGCTAATCTGGAATCTGTAAGATGACAGAATTAGTAATAAGTAGCTATTAGAAAATAATCTAATTAAAGAAGTGCCATGATCCCAAAAATACAAAAAACATATAAGTATATATAGTAAATCAATATTTGTCTGATTATAAATTCTATTGTGTAGCCTCCAAGATAAAAATAAGTCAACCCATAAAGTTTCCCACCACCGACACTTCAATGTTACATATAACCATAGTCATTTAATCTACTAAAATAATATTAGTAAACCAATTGTCGTGAGACAAATTAAATCTTAAATATACAATTAAATTTAATTAAAATAAAAAAAATTACAATTAAATTGTAATTACAATTCGTCCTATAATTAAAAATTTGTTATCTGGTTAATAGTGGAAATCTATTGTATTCCTAGCGACGGAAATTGTCACTTCAATGCAATTCTTGAAGCAAACGGTATTAAAGTTCATTATCTCAGACGGCTCAAGAATCTTAAAAGATTTAGAAATTTTAACACTTTAAAATGTATTATTATTAGTAAGTCAAAATACGACCAAGTAGAAGCTATACAAAATACACTACTTGCACGTATGCAGGCCCACATTGCACGAATGCAGACCCCACCCATCCACACACATCTCGCTCATGTGACGGAGAAACAAACCCCCCAGATGTCCGAGCACAAACTCCGTCCATCCATCCCCCATTCTGATAAATTACCCCTAACCCTCGAGCAAATCTTCACTCAAAACTTCACCATTCTCTGCTATGACATCCCTAATCCGATGACTACCGTACAATAGAGAAGAAAAACGAACGAAATTACCACTCTTTATACGATACACTCCAACCAGACTTAAAAAGACAGCACCACAGAAAACGACAAATCTTCAAACGAAAACCACCCCAAAAACAAAAACCAATTCACCAAATATATGATATACAGACAAAGTCAATGCCTAGTTGAATGAAAATTTATTTATCCGCCGCAACTGCTACAAGATACAAACCAATAAAGCCAAAAAACTCTCCAAAAACTCCATAGCATTTGCACGAAAGCTTCTTCCCGTGTTTACTTTCCACATACGTACAAATAAAGTCCCTACATTTCGAGACAGCCACATACACATGCATAGACACTAATTAAAATACACATGCATAGACACTGATTAAACAGTTATGTGATTTAATATATATTCTTCATTCATGCACGTTCATTTCACACACACATACACATTGAAACACATTTTTACATTAAATGTGCAAGTAAATATGTAAATAAAATACAACGTAGGTTAAAAATTTCCATCTCCAGAAAAACAAAAATCGTCGGACATCAAACTTGAAACTTGTTTACTCGCAAAAACAACAACAACATTTTTTAATGAGTGTAGCAAAATAGAATTGAAATAACCCTTTCTCGCCCAAAAATACTCACAATATTCCACTACATGAAAATACTGGTATTTTACACATTTGTGTTATAAAATACAGTTACCTAGCGTTAGTATATTTAAATTTTTGGTAATAAAAATATGTTTTAATATGTAATAATATAATATGTGTTAAAAATTGAAAAACACTTATCTTGAGCATCCTTTCGAATCAAAAAAGTCCTATACACATTGAAAAATTACATACAATGCGTATGATGCATTCAAACAACGGCATCGAAATACATATAAACGAAATTGTTATACACATATTCCGTGCCATTGGAAGCGCATCACACACAAATTATTATAACTATTCAATATGAATAACTTTTCACTTTACTTAAAAACACACAAATTATTATCAATATTATTATTATTTATTTGTATATTCACATATATTAGTAATTAATTAAATAATTTAAACACATTTAATTATTTACGGATTTATATAGAGGAGAGACAAAACACGTCTTTCCTCTACGACGTTCAATCGCCGACCCATCTAAACATACATTTTAAAGAAATGCAATAAAAATTAAAATTTATAAAAAAAAAAAAAAATTATTTTATCAATGTCCCACATTCACATTTCAAAATTCATCTTTTATTAGCAGATTACATTACATTTCACCACACATAATTTGGCCCCGCGTAAACTTCTCTGCTCATCGTAATATTCTTTGATGGCTCCATCTCCACACCCAACAAATATCTGGTTTAATTTCGGATCAACCCGTTTGCTTACACGAATGATGCAACACGGCCACCTTGACCACTTACTATGGGCAAGTCGGGTCGACGTGATTTAACCGGATCGAAACGACTTTTTTCCATTTCTTGCGTAGCGATCGTTCCTGTCGGAACATTGGAAGCGGATGAGGCGTAATCACTTGAGCTGAACCGGCCACTTCTACTTGCATTTTTTTGCGGTAAGTTTTCACCACACATAATTTGGCCCCGCGTAAACTTCTTTGCTCATCGTAATGTTCTTTGATGGCTCCATCTTCACACCCAACAAATATCTGGTTTAATTTCGGATTCCGGGAACATTTGATGACACGTGAATTTGGAACTGGTATGGCATTTATCAACTGATACATTTTTGTACTGTAGAATATTATATTAGCATTATCTCGATTTTTGCCGAGGCTTTCACCTGTCACAATTATTGTATCGTCTAGTAAACAGCAACAATTGGTCGTATCGTAGCGGGAAAATAAATCCGTAAAAACTTACAGTGGTTTTTTGAGAAATGGCATATGCCATAATTTCATGGTTTCGTCACACATTTTTTTGCGTACCCCACATTTGAATCGATCTATCTAAGCAACCAGCCGCGACTATTGTGCCTTCCCGATTATAAGTGCATGATGAAGGCGATGTTATGAGCCCACCTTCCACTCGAGTCTTAAATACATTTCCTTGTAACTTTTGTGTTTACGTATCCTATATCCGAATAGTCGAATCGAGTGAACTGGTTAAAAATTCATCTTTTTTGGATGATTTTGGTGTTTGCCATGTAAGTGATGCATTGATCGCCTTTAACACATTTCACATATTTTTCATTATTTTTCACACATTTTTGCTTGTTTCAGGAGAAAATGAGGATTGTCTCCCGTGACAGAACACTGTAAATTTCGAATCGGATAATTTTGGTGTTTGTCATCTCAGTGATGAATTGATAACCTTTAACACATTTCACATATTTTACATTATTTTTCACATATTTAGTAATTATATGCTTGCTCAATGCGAATATTTAAGGTATTTTGGGGCTTCGCCGATGAAGAAGTCGCTTACTCAAAGCTCTTATCAAATGTTCCAAAACCTAAAATATATGTCCGAATTAAGTTTTTGGGCCAAAAAGGTATATAATAATATTTGGTTACCGTTTGATTTACTTTAGTAGTAAAACTTTATTAGTAATTATGTTTTTTTAAGAAATATTTTAAATTAAAATTATATATCGACAAAATAATGAAGAAATATTCGCCATGTTGTTTGATGGGCTGTCATTTTTAATTGAAAAATTTTGGCCATTTTGTTTCGTTAAACTTTCGGTGAAAAAAAAAAGTTCGTTCAATAAACGTAAAAAATTTTGAAAATTGCTTATAATGCCATCTAACAATTTGCCTATGTTGTCACGATTTTTTATGGCCGTTTGTCTTATAGAGTTAGTAATTATATGACGTAACCCGGTACCGTACAATTGCCTTTAACTGATTCATAGTACAATCGAAGATAAACATATAAACATGAGTATTTATCATGGCACGCCGATGTGCACTAAAAAAATCGATACACTTGTAGGGGAAAAAGTGTTTAGCCAAAACGAAGAGTGCAGCTATCATTTTACGTTGCTCGATATTTTCTCTTTCTTCAGTCTAGTATTTCCACAAGATCGAGTAAAATTTCATAATAAAAAATATTTTATTTGTTTGTACAGTATAACACACAAATTATTCTTCAAAATTTGCTTTTCATTATTCTATGAAACTAGTGTATGGTGTTTAAACTGTAAGCGAAAAAAAAACAAAAACAAACGAAAACAATAAACAAATCTAATCCATTTATTATTTTAATTTGGAAATATCTCCCTCTAGGCATTTATACGAAAACTCAAAATGCAAATATTATGTATATACATAGATATCCTCGTATATGCATACTATTTAAAATATGTAATGTGTGTACACGATCGAGAATACCTTCTCCTTTTAGATGTATCAAAATTAAACACGTGGCATGAAAAGAAAGATGATTGTTTACGTATGTAGTATGTAGCTACCATTGAATATTTTTATTTTGGTGTGCTAAATGAAATGTATATGTTTGTGCTAAATGAAATGTATATGTTTATCTTTGGTACAACTGTAACCTAATGTCAAGTAAAATCGATACAATAACATTACGAACGTAATGTATCATACTTATAAGCTGTGTGCTATACCATTCACCTGCGAATATAAGGCGTGTACCGACCAATATCCCTTACCGGCCAGACAACATTTTTTTTTGCTTCAAAATAAGTCCACTACGCACAAATGGGTCTATGTAAAAAATGACTGGTTGTAATGTCTTCCGGATTTTAACAGATCTTAGTTAAATCGGAATTCTTTTTGAAAAAAAGCATTACAATTTGATAACATATAAATTATATAACATATTAATTATTTGTTTTTGATAACATATTAATAATTTTATTATTATTATAGTTATAGTGTTATTTTTCGGACGAAACGAATTAAGTGTTATGCACAGATGTGTAAGTTGGTCCAAAATACATCCAAAAAATTTTTTGACATGATTCTCTTTCGTCACCCACACAATTGTGATGTCACTATGCGTTCGTCTTGCGAGGCGAATGTGTAAGGAAGGCACTTACCAAAACACACTCTTGCGAGGCACACCAAACACTCTTGCGGTCCTAGTACAACTGGTAGAGTATTCTAGTTCACCTACTTGCCCCCACAGGAGTTATTACGGGGAATACGCACACGGTTTGCTATATAATTGGTTATAATACAACACTAGTTAATTAGCTTTTATGACAGCTTTATTCAATATGTTTTATTATTTAATATAAAATACAGAAAATACACAAAATGGTTTCTTGTCCAAACACGTTTTGTAATAATTTTTTATATTCTACCTCTTCTACTTTACTACGTGCAAGTTATTAAAAATGCACATCTTTTTCTATTCTCGTTTTCCTGTGATTTTTTATTTTTATGCGTCCGGTAATTTAGCGCGGTGTCGCCCCCGTGACCAATACAACGTGGATGCAAAAACTTACGACTGGGACGCCGGACGCCACACACTTACATAATCCATAAGAGCATAGATGATTCTCAAACCTAAAACCTTTTTGAAAAATTGTCCACAAAAAAACTTTTATATCATAGAAATGTTAAATCTCATCTGATTTAACACCATAAACAAAAACATATTTTGTACAAAGTATATGTAGTACAAAATATATTTTTATAACACCAATTTTATAATACCCAATTATTAACATTATATTATGTAGGTTACGCAAATATATACAAAAAGTTGCATATCATATGTATATTTTTAAATTGCAAAATATAACACAAAAACATAAAAAATTACATTTTCCGCGTGTTTATCAAGGTAACATATTTTAATATAACGTCATAACAAAAACACCGAGTGATAGACATAAAATTTATATTTTCCACTCATGAAAAACATAATACATAAATAACAATTGCTCAACTGACCATATTTTATCACGTAGTACATGTAAAAAACAATTGGGAGTTAATATGATACATTTATTACAAATTACTAAATTGGAACGCATTAAGGCGAAGACAATACATTAATTCCCAGTATGCAATTTTTCCACTGTGTGGAAAAAATTGTTTTAATTCCATACTAAAATCCGTATTACAAAATAGCAACGACACAAAAATATTGATTTTGGACAAAAAGAAATTTCTTTCTCTTTCATTCGTGAAGTTTTTATTTTTATTTTTTTGTTTATTGTTTTGTATCTTGAGTTTAATATAGCACTTAAGAAGATAACACGACATTCTTGTGCATACCGCGATTTTTATTTTTTATTATGTTAACTTGTGTTTTACGGTGTATTATGTTAACTTGTGTTTATTACTTATATTTACGTCATACCTTATATATAATAATTATATTACGTGTTTGTGTTGTGATCAATAAATTTGGATGTAAAAATAGGTAATATGGATTTGGATGTAAAAAAGAGGTAAAATAAAATAATTTTATACCGACCAAATGGCACAGTGGTTAAAGGTTTGGCGTTTGGATCGGGAGGTACCGGGTTCGAATACCGATAGGGGTTGGATGCAAAAGGAAATGTTCATCAACAAATCACGATCTGTGATTAAAAGAAATACAACTACGACCCCCTATCGGCGTGTAAAACTCATGGGCCGACACATCTTCCAGGTCCAGTATAAGCTGGCATGGAGCTATGCAATGCGGAGATGGTAACTTAAATCGCCGCTTTAGCCGTACGTTTTCGATTTGGCAGATGATGCGTAAAGTAAGTCGAAATAATAAACCGCGAAAGAGCAGGGAGTGCTTCGGCCCCAAAACAAATGGCATGAAATAAAATGACATGAACAAATTTATGTTTTTAACTGAGTTAAAAACACATCATTATCATTCCGGTACAGTAGGTTTACGTGAAGTGACATGAAATTCATCGTGAAGTGAATCATATTTAGTTGGTTTAATTGAAGATACAAATTTATGCGCGATTCATGCCAAATGTGTTACAAAACGGATATTCAATCAGCATGACGTATGGTGAACGTGCTTAAAAATTCATTTTGTATTAAATTTAAATCAAGAAACAAATTGGACTAATTGGTTGGCGCTTACGGGGTCTTATAAAATTTAATTGTGTATATTTATGTGAATAAAAATTAATATTTATTTTATAATAAATGCAAAATTTTGTTTTATTTCGAAAACAAATTATTATTTATTCCAATTGGAAAATATATACAAGCATTTGCCTCTTGTTTCGTGCATAAAAGTGTTTGAAATCAGTATAGAAAAGACTGGAAAAAAACGCCATTTTCCATTTAAAATTCACCTACTTTCTCATTTGTTTTTTCTCCCTTTAGTCGGGGTTCACCGACAATACCCACACTGGAATTTTTGTGACACTTTTCTTTGGCGGTTAGTACGAATTTCCGTGTACTCAACATGGTTCTTTCCATAGAAAGAGTGTGGTATTAGAACGCGAATGTAAATGGAATTTCGTCGGCGTTGCATATTGGGATATAACAGTTTAGACGAGAAACAATTTATAACATTCCTTCAAAAATTAATAATAATGAAATAATATGTTATCAAAAACAAATAATTAATATGTTATATAATTTATGTTATCAAATTATAATGCTTTTTTCAAAAATAATTCCAATTTAACTAAGATCCTTTAAGATCCGTAAGACATTACAACACGTCATTTTTTACGTACACATTTGTACTTAATTAAGTACTGGACTTAATTTTAAGCTTACAATGTTTACTGGCCAGAAAAGGGTTAAGTAAGATAGCTAACATATGTGTAGATACTCGACTGGCTAGGTTAGGTTAGGTTAGAGTGGCTGCTATAGCACACTTAGGCCATTAGTGGCCCATTGTGATACCACAGGATCCTATCTTCCCTTTACACCTGCTGAAACCATCCAGAGCTACTTATGTAGCGTAAAATATCGCGCATTCCACAGCCCGCGAGTTGCGAAAGGCTGTCTATACTGTACACACCTAAATACTTATGTCTTCTGTATGATAGTGCCGGACACGAGCATAGGAAGTGATCTAACGTCTCTTCCTCCTCTTCGTCTAAACAACTTCTACAAAAGTCATTCGTCTGTAGACCCAGCCTTTTTGCATGTTCCCCAAAAAGGCAGTGTCCTGTCAGTATCGATACGACCAATCCTACCTCTCGTTTTCCCAGCGATACTAGTGCTTTGGAGCGCCGCAGGTCCAGTTTCGGCCAAACCTGTTTTGCTACCCTGCACGTCAGGATGTTGGTCCACCTATCGTTTGTCAAGGCGATTGCCTTTTTACTGAGCGCCGATTTAATCGCTGCTATAGGCCTCCCCAGACCGGCCCTTTCCGGCTGCATCTGGAGAGTCGTACCGTACCTAGCTAGTTCGTCCGCCCTGCAGTTTCCCGTGATGTCCGAGTGACCAGGGACCCAGATTATCTGGATACTGAAACACTCGCTCATCTCATTAAGAGATGATCGGCAATCCAGCGCCACCCGTGACTTCAGACAAACCGCCTTTAGCGATCTGACCGCCGCCTGACTGTCCACATAAATCGCGATATCCCTAACGGATACCACGTTATGCTTCAACCATGTCCCGACTTCGCCTATAGAACCGTCCGTAAAAAATTGCAGTGCCTCGTTTTCCAGTATTGATCCGTTCCTCCAGGATTATCTCGAAAGACAGATGGTCCAAAAAACTTTTTCGAAGCACAACGTTGGTTTAATATAATCTAGATTCGCCAGTTCTTCCCTTAGCGATCTAACTATCGTCGAGTGTCCCGCCTGAAGACACTTGCACTGAGAGACAGCCTTGTAGCCACATTGGTTGTCATCTGCTTACCAAAAAATTCGATTGGAATAAGGCGGAACATAACCTCTAAAGCGCGTGTGGGTGTTGACCTAAGCGCCTCGATTATAATCATGCAGGCCGTTCTTTCCCCCTTCTCCATCATCTTCCTATATGTTACCTTCTCCAGAGCTGGCCACCACATGCCCACTACGTACATCAGCACAGGTCTTACCACAGCGGTATAGAGCCAGTGTACCAGCTCTGGTTTTAGACCCCATCTCTTCCCTATGGCGTTCTTACACGAGTAAATGGCTACTTAGCCTTATTCACCCTTTCTACAATGTTAGGCTTCCAGCTTAGCTTACTATCCAAGATTATGCCCAGAAATCTCGCTATGTCAGCAAAAGCCAGTCTAATGCCGTTCACGGTAGGAGGACTAACTACCGGAATTTTATATTTCTTAGTAAATAGTACCAGCTCTGTCTTGGAGGGGTAATCCTTAATCCACATTTGCTGGCCCATTTCGCAACGATCAGGAGTGCATTCTGCATAACATCCCTAATCGTATCCAGATATTTGCCTGAGACAGCTATCGCTACATCATCCGCATACGCTACAACCCCTATCCCCTCTCCCTCTAGTTCCAAGAGCAATCCATTCATCACAACACTCCAAAGAAAGGGGGACATTACACCTCCTTGCGGGGTTCTTCTAACCACCCGTCTTCTAATGGTGGCCTCCCCCAGTTTCGAGGTAATAATCCTGCTTACCAGCATCTGATTTATTAACCTACATATGGGGTAGTCCACGTTCAAAAATAGTAATCCTTCCATGATCGCCTCGGTTTTAACATTATTAAAGGCACCCTCAATGTCGAGAAATGCTACCATACAGAACTCTTGTGAGTAAATTGACTTCTCAATCATGCGTACTAGATATTTTATTCCATGGAAATATTTAACGATTACTTAAAAAGTTATTCAACGATATTGGCGACTTAAATATTTATACGCAAGCTAAATATTTGAACGAAATAAAATATATTTAATCAAGTCTGCGTTAATTTTTTTCTGATTGCGAAAACAGATTTCATGTATAAAACATTTAACTGTTGCACAACTAACCGGCCGTTAGCCATTTTTCTGTGCAACCGGCCATATACCTTTGTTAAGCACAAAATGGCAATTCCAACTTATAATTTAAGCATGCTAAATACTTTATAAAAAAACATAAATCGATTGTTATGAAGATATATATATTCCAACTTAATGTTGCAGTAATGAGAAATTCAACCTTCGAAATTACGTTAGTTTTTATTTACCGAATATATCAAAACGAATTTTCCATTCAGCTTAATCATATTTTTACGATTCGACGTAAAAATAAATGAGTTAGAATTATAGTTTATGTGAAACATTTAGTGGTAAATTGGTTAGGGTTGCAGAAACCAAATTTGTCTCTATATATTTAGGAAAGATACTTATTCATATTCATGCTTTCATATTTTTGCTAAAACAACAAAAAACATATGATACATAAAAATAGTGCTACCAACAAATAAAAAATTTGATATCATTTTATTACACAATAAATTTTAATATCATTTCGATTTAATACAAATTAAAAAAATAATAGAACTTGATTTTTTGGTGGGTTCAAGGAGGGCTTCAGTGTATTCGTTTCGTACTGTTAAAGTGTGACTGTCGTGGACAGGACAACCTTAGTTACATTATTGTTGCCACTATCTTTTTAACTGTACCCCGTAGGCGGCATTAACCCGCTAGCTCAGCGGTAAAGGTTAATTGGCCGTGGGGATGGGGATACAAAGATAGCGGCCTAGATTACCGCCGAGGTAACAAAATAAGACGGGTACGGATGTAAGAGGGCATCGGACCCTTAAATAATGAATTGGGCCATCAGCCCATTGCATGAAAAGCCGGTTAGACGCTGACCGTGGTTGTATTATATAAAAAAACTACTTTCTCATCTTAAAATTTGGCCTCCCGGGCCTGAACCATTATTATGACTAAAAAGGTTAGTACCTAGTTATTTTAGTGTAGCGGTGGTATGCCACTTTGCATGCTGGGAAAAGGAAAAGATCCACCTAGTGTCACCAATTTCCCTCCCAGCAAACCCCGTGTCAACCCACCGCAGTTATTTAGTTGGTTAGTATAAAAAGTTTCTTACCTGAATTATTCCCCCACAATCGAAATATCTTAAGAAAATATCCTTTTGTGTGGGCAACAAAAAAAAACCACGGGAAAAAGCAACAAGAAAAAAACACAAGAAACACTTTGAATTGGTTTATCTTAATACACACTTTATTAAATTTCACAAACAATAAATAAAAAAAATATACTTAACACGACTCAAACAAAAATTAAATTAGCAAACACTTAAACTCAATATGACCACTCGTTGGTCTGCCTCAAAACTGACTGCCCTACCAAAAACTCCACACGCGGTTCATTTTTCTAATTTTTTTCGATTAGTTGGTTGAGAGGGGGAAAAAAAAGTGTTTTCGTAATTACATTGAAAACCTCAACCAATTTACGAAATCAAATTACCGCGCAAAGTAAAGAAACATTTTTGCATACCCGAGTAATTTGGTACAACTCCGGATACAGTCTTTCTTTTATTGCATCGGTCATGCCATATACCTATGCACAAGTATATAGGAAAAAAAAATTACATTCCCATATGTGCACAAAAGACGTAATCCAATTACGTTTATGAACATATTTTTAGCTCATTTAACCTTGGTACATAAAATATTCTAAACGTGAATGAATTATGTATGTTAGTTAAATGTAACCTAAAAGGAAATGTAAAAACATCAAAACATGACGGTCACGTGGAATTGGAAACAGGTGAAGATATCGTCTTCGAAGTCATGTTATTATGGGATAGATGGATTGGGATTGATCGGTAACAGAATTAGATATAATTCCGTTACAGCATGGGGAAAACCCAACCCCTGAGATGAAAAGAGATCTCATGCTCTATTTAGAAAGGACGAGGTTTAAGGAATCAGTCTTTAGATAGCCCAACGTTGCGGACGCCCCACACCCTGAGATAGTCTCAAAGCCGGGCAACTAAACCTAGTTATAAACCTAGTTCTTAACTAATTATTATTCTCTAAAACTAGTTACATACAATAATAGAATGAGCCTTAGTGATTGTTTTATTTATATATAAGAAAAGTATAATCGTATTTGCGCTGTCCATTCGAGATGGATCCAAATTTTGGGGGCCAACCTCTATCCATGTAGCAAGTTAGATTTGGTCCACGTGTCCCCCCTATTTGAAAATAAATTTTACCATGCTAATTAAATTTATTCCCACTACTCACTCCTTTTTCAAAAAAAAAAAAAAAAAGAATATGATTTTCTGCAAAATCAAGTTTTAGACTTAGAGTTATTTTGAATGGAGCGCATTAACGTATAACAAGGTTAACCAAATATTTTTACGCAAAATTGATTGTTAAAATATGTACTTAATAAGTATATTTTAATTTTGTTTAAATTTAGAAAATTTTGCATACTTAAAATTAACAACAACTAGTGACCTTATGAATGTACAAAATTTGAATTTTAATTAATCAAAAAAAAACTTACAAAAACTGTACGAAATTAATCGAAAATGAATAAATTTTATGTGATTTACATTGTGATGTTGGATCCTGGATGCCGCCTTGGTTGGTTATGTTGAACGTCGAGTAGAGAACAGTAACGCTGCCATTTTGTTGCCGCTACTTGGCTTCATCCTTCTGACTAGCAATCGTGTAAACTGGTCCTTTGTTGATCTGACTGCTATAACCACGATATGCTTCATAGTAAAATGTTGCTTGTCAGGCATATTCACCCCTGCTGTTTGGCGAAACTACGTTGGTTGAATCCCATATACCATTATGAAATATTTACATTTATCCTCTAGCTTCATGAAGAAATGGCTCCTCTACCTAGTGCAGAAACTATGGGTGGTGGTTCGATGTTAAAGCCTATCCCTCTCACGTTGATTTCGTATTACGCTTATAACTTATACGAGGTGCGTGTATTATTTTGACGTCCAAGTTATCGTAGATCGTATTCATATTGAAACTCAATAGTTACTGGGTAGTATTTTCAGTTTGATGATTTTCGATTCAGGTTTAGTTAGCTTGTACCAACCGAGGTCAAGATGCATTTGTCACCTGGTTTGATGCGAACGGCAGGAAATGCTGATCTTCAATTCTGTCCCTATGATAACCGCCACGCTTTTAAAGAAAGCAATGTACCCTCTGGTATTGAACGACTTAATTAGATCGCTCCGGGCTCTCGTTTTAACTTGATGGGTTCAACAATAAATAGCTATTGGTGGTATCGGTTGATTTTGGTCCAGTGAGTATGACATCTTTCATATGTTTATTTGGTTTATTTTGTTCAGTTTGGTGTTATAAACAAGTTTCACATACTCCAACGCCAAGTTAATAAATAAGCACAGGGTAGGTTCGTCTCAAATATCCTGACGTTGTTAACCGGTTTAAAGCACTGACGGTGTTAAACGGCTTATGCTTCCTGCAAAATGTAACGCACGAAACTGTTCCCACTCGTGTTGAGCATTCGTAGTATGTTTAATTTTTTTTCTTGACATGGTACTCCTTTATCCCGTCCTACTCTGTATCACATTATCTTTACCACTTTCATTCTAACCATGTTGAATTTACTAATCTAGTTAAAATATTAATTTTAGATTTGTCAGAAGTTTTCTATAACATTTAAAATTTGAATATATCTTTTTAGTCCTTAACTTAACCTATACCAACTATCTATTATCATAGATGGCGCTACCTCAACCCCACTTTGCCAAATTATCTGGATGAGATTGAGCTAACTTCATCCTCTAACTTATTTACTAATCTAATAATTTTTAGACTTAAGTATCCTTATAGTTAAGTTCCCTAATCCTAACTTCTCGCGTTAACTGGCGATGCTGGTATATTCATAATATCGCGCGCGATATACCAGCCTTCACTTTACCATTACATCACCTATGTAAATGCCCAACTAAACATAGATGGTCTAATGGGAAAGTGGATGATGTATACGACCGCGTTATCTACGGCGACGCTTCCAATTCCGGTATTTACGAGCATCCCTACACAGGGCGCGATGCCTGTGAAATAATTTAAAAATTGAGTGGATAGCATACAATGTGCTTTGTGTAATTCTTACGTTGTTGAGATGAAAAGATTTACAAGGATTTGTTGCACTATCAACTTGTTGGATTACAAACTGTTTTGATTTGTGTGCAGTTTTAAATTGCCTCTTGTGAGAACTGCATTGCAAGATACCACTCTTATTGTTACTGCGAGGCGGACTCTTTTTGCTTTTGTAAGATGTCTTGATAACTTTATTTCCAAGATTACTAGGTAATGAGTTACCATTTAATCCAGCAATCCTGTTACTGGATTGCGATACTAGACCTGTTGAGCGATTTGTTGGTAGTGGCGTATCAGAACACAAACTACGGTCGGCAAGGTTCTTACCACAACTCAGGTCCATCTCTTGCTCCGCAAAATTGAGATCTACTTCATTATCACAACTAGTTTCTTGCGGTGATCTTAGAACTAAGGCAACTTGTGGCATCGTTTCAACAAATGATATAGCTTCGTCATCATTAACTTTATGTGAATTTCTCCGTTCATCAACCTGGTTAACTACACCATAAGGAAGATTTTTATCGGCTTCTACTATATCGGTTGACGATAGGCTGTTTGATGTTGTGTCAACAGAACCGGCGGTGGTTGACGGTGGTTTATTACTAACTTTGCTTTGAACTACCTGATGATTATGTAGTTCTTGCGGCCGGCTCGAAAATGATCTATTTGATGTTATTTCAATCGAACTATAGGTGTCGGTTGGATGAGGTATACGTGCTACTGGCGGTGAAACCACTGATTCATTTTTCAGGCATTGCTTCCTGTGCAATTTTCGCAATAGCCTGAGATGTTGTCGTTGCGCGCGATCAATTGTATAATGTGCGCCTGATACGGAATCAGTTAACGTACTATTTGGTGGCAATTTTTGATCCTCCTCTAATCCCCTAAAATGCGCTATAGCCTCTTGTTCGGGTATTGAGATGACCAAAACCTCCAATTCTTCTTGAGCTTGCATGAATGTCAGCCTACCCAGTTTGACCCGGGCCAATATTCTTCCACTTTCGGTTACAGCTTCATCCAAGCTCTCAAACATCTTAAAGAACTCTTGGGTATTACTTACCCGATTGGTTCTACCCTGGACATGCACCAGTTTTGCCCTCGCCTCAGGCAACCAATCGGCCACAGCGGTATTGTTCTTTAGGTTCTTGACCATACCTTGACACAGCAGTAGAAGTTTCTTGGTACATGCCTCTATCTCACGCTGCGGTTGTTTTTGCGCGGCGGCATGTGACTTAAATGGCGCTAGGAATCGATCTTCACGCTCTACTTCTAATCTGCGAATTAGCACTTGCTTCAAGGTTTGGGATACTTCCTGGTTAGCCTTAACTACCAGGTTGTGCACCTCCAACTCTATGCGCAGCTCGTCATCGCTCAATTTTTCTATGTTGAACTGTTAGCGAAACTAAAATAAAACAAACAAATAACAGCTGGTTTACTCAACGATTTATTAAATGTTTGTAAACAAACCAACACACAGTTATTTTCCATTCCAAGTGCTACGGTATCATCATCGAGCATCACATCTGCATCATCAGCTGTACCTAAAAGTAAAACCAAAAGATAAAAATTATTTTATATTCACATCACACTTACCAACTTGGTTAAATTGAACCAAATAATATGTATCTAAAATTAAGGAAATAATTAATAATTGTATATTGTCAAAACATTTATTTTATATAATTTATACTTATCTTTTGACATTCCTGTAAAATTCACTTTGTAAACACAACTTGTTGACTTAACTGTCATTATTTTCATTATGTCATGTTGTAGTACTAGAGTATAGTAGCACGATGGGTGCGTTTTATAATATAATTAGTTATGTAGTATATCGTACTAGTACTTTATTTATAATTATTAGTAGTATATTTTTATATTCAAACTTACAATCTACATTAATTAGAATTCAAACATGACAGTTGGGAGTTAACGTATAATATGAAAAATATATATTGTAAAATTTAATCTCAGTCATTCGAATACAAATTAGCGACAAGTTAACATTAAAAACTAAAAATATACAGTGTGTTAGTTCATTTATATAAAAATAAATTA
Organism: Nephrotoma appendiculata; assembly: GCA_947310385.1. Classification (NCBI taxonomy): domain Eukaryota; kingdom Metazoa; phylum Arthropoda; class Insecta; order Diptera; family Tipulidae; genus Nephrotoma; species Nephrotoma appendiculata. Next base: position 102,867,350 of record OX371225.1, on the reverse strand, counting down.
CTTTGGCTTTTATTAATAATAACGTTAAGTGTTCAATAGTGTAGTTTTATTTCTTTTACTGGATCATCTTCAAATTTCAACTTCATCAATACAACTTTTATCATCTTTATCATTGGAAATAATTCAACATTTTGGTTTGGAATATCATCATCTGCATCTTTACAACCATTTTTCATCATCTTTATAATTGGAAAACAGTTCATCATTTTGGAACATCAACCTCATAATCTTCACAAACATGAACTCCGTCCTAAGACAGAGTTCCTAACTATAACTTATTTAAATTAAAAAAAAAATTATGATTACTATAAACCTAACATCTGATAAATAAAAAAAAAATAATTCAAAATATAAAAGCAACCACGGTATCATCTGACCCCCATCCGCCATGAAATGACAGCACAATAATCATTATTTGGGTCAAAACTAGGAAAGGAAAGGATATGAAATTAATTTTTGATGAAAATACTGAATGACAACCCGACCAGCAATGGCATTCGAAACCTCGTATATCTCGCAAGTGAGACTCATTGCCTCGGTGAAGCCATTTGGTATTTCATTAACTTACCTAACTGAGTGAGACAATCCTCTTGCCCACTTATCTCACAGTCATCATTCGATTACACCTTGTAAGAAAACCAGACTGTGTGAGTGGCAGGCCAAACCGCTCACGCAACTAGGAACAACAACTCGCCGAATGCTGCTGCGAATTTCCATGATTTTACGATAGCAATTTATCTGATTTATGGCCAACTTGTATTCATGCACATCCACTTGCAGACACCTGAGTGTGACCAATCGGATAAATTGTATCCTGGATGTACTTAACCTAACAATGAGAGGACTGGCGACCCCATCCCGAGGGATGATATTTAAAATTTTAAATCGAAGTGGAAAGTACGCGACAACTTAAATATAAAATCATTTTTGGAAATTCCATTTTTGTCAAATTTTTGATGTAACAGAATATTTTAGTCTGTGGTGAATTCTAGCCTCGAACTAAATTGTTACCGAAACTGGGATAATTTGGGAAAGGTTCAATTTTACAATTCCGACTGGGATGCGGAATGATGTGTCAATTAGCCTTAGAATGAGCAGCTCTTTATACCACCCAATATCGTCGCTCGGCAGGAAAGGGATATGCTCATTACTTAAGGGATCGCACCATTCACCCTTGCCAGCAATTTGAATTCTAAAATTGTGTGTTGCACATGGTACACGAAAACCGTACAACTTTTGATGTATAAAATGAAACATTGAGGAAAGGAAATAATTCGTTGAGTTCCGTATACCACCACAAATATCAATTCACCCCCCGAAGTGCGAGTTGGGACATGCCACAGGTGAACTGAATATTTGGAGATCCGGTACCGAAAAGCAACAAATTTCGAAATTAATCTGTGTGTGTATGACCCACCGTGTATTTGGTCAGATATGTATGCCCGAAGGCAAGATCGCTGTAATACGCACACAAAATAGTTTCGTATTATTTTCACATTTTAAATCACTTTACACATTTAATTATTGAACACTTTTTTCACTAGAAAAATCACAATCGGCCGACTTCCGGCCACCCTAAAAACATAATCGAAATTAAATTGGAATTTTGTTTCAAATTCCAATCGAATTAGGAAACTAAAAAAACAGATTTTAAATTTGTATTTAAATTATTATTGGCTATACTGCCGAACCTTATCTTTGGGCGCCATTTGTTAACTAAAGTGGTAATCTAGGCCGCTATCTTTGTATCCCCATCCCCACGGCCAATTAACCTTTACCGCTGAGCTAGCGGGTTAATGCCGCCTACGGAGTACAGTTAAAAAGATAGTGGCAACAATAATGTAACTAAGGTTGTCCTGTCCACGACAGTCACACTTTAGGTAACAGTACATAATTAATTTGTGTATTACAAATTTACGATTACATATTTTGCAGTTACTTAAATACGCTGTATAAATAAATTAAAATTTTACCTTCAATAAACGTCCAATTTTTTAAGATATGCAAATAAAGAGCATAACTTAATTCACTATAAACAGCTAAAATGGATGTAAAGATTTTACCCATATAAAATTTGTTATTTCATGTGTAACAAGTCAGAGCTGGTTATATAAAAATGGCATATGGTGGTCTCAAACCTCAAAGAAAAAACCAACCAAACTAATTTTGGTTTTTGTACAAAGTGACACGATCAATTTTGCGCTCTTAAAAATCTTGAAATTATTAATTCAAATGATTAACATGTTATAAAATGGTTAGTGGATAGTGTAGTAGTGTATCAATTGGTAATAAAAATTGGAAAACTTTAATTGTCTTGTGAAACCACGCATAAAAAATTATAAAATGAAACTGGAATGTTTACCAAGTGTTTATAAAATAAAATGTAAATTATGTTAAAAATAAAGTGATTTGTGGTAAAAATATCCTTATTTTAATTTACAGCGCATTCCCAATATAATACAATTAACTTTTTCCTTACAGAAAAATATGAAAAAAAACTTGAGAAAAAAAAAATTCTTTCTCAAGTTTTTATTTCATACTTTTCTGTAAGGAAAAAGATAAAGGAATTCTATTGGGGATGCGCTGTTAGAAATCAGATAAAACAAGTAAAAAAATTCGGTTGTTGTTGTTGGGCTTTTCCTTTTTGTAAACATGTTTCATAACCAGGGCTGTATTCTTTTTATTTTATTTTAATAAAACGGAGTTTATTTCATATGAACTTTTAGTAATTTCAAGAAAATTCCGAATTGATCCAAATTACTAGACGCTCCAGCAATTCAGCAGAATGAAATAGATTGAAATACTGCATTTTTACTCCCACCTAGTTAGTCTCTTGTTTATCAGTTTCATCGAAACCAACACAAATATATTATACAAGCCGAACTGTACTCGAGTATTCACCGATCCTATCAAATATTTCAGTCATCTATTCATTTGTATTAGTATAAAAATACAGAAGAGGTTCACAAAATTTTATAATAAATATGCGAATACATAATACACGCACACATCTATACTTCAAATAGAAATAAAATAAGACTAAAAACAATAGCAAATAGAAGCAAAATCTAAAATAGAAGTGGAAAAGGAGGAGCAAGATTTCATTATAATTTAAAATTCAAATTATTTATTTTGTTTAGTGTGGATACTGAAGCGAAGTGGAAAGGTTATTAAAATTTTATTCGGTGCTGTAATTTTTTAAAATGAAGAAATAAGCCAATTTTTTTAAAATGTACCATTTTTCACAACAATCTTGAGATAAATGTGGTACATTTTTTAATGAATTAAGCTTATGGACTATTTTCCTTTCAAGTAACAATTTTATTACCAACAAAACAAGAAATTATAGTGTACTGTATACGTGTATAAGGATAATAATTACGGCCTTGTTAGTGTAAAGCTTCCACAAATTTTTGTTTTATTTTCGTTTACACATTGTTGTAAGCGAAAAATTGTGTATGTGTCCCAGCAGTATGGCTTGTAGAATACATTTGTGTTTGGTTTTAGTTTCATTTACAAATTTTTTATTTCATTTCTATCAGTCTTCTGATTTCAGCTGAGTTGTAAGGTGATGTGTAAAATATGCATTTCATTGTATGATGATGTTTATTTTACAAATGTTTTTCAAATGGAAATGGATGGGGGATAACATTTAAAATTAAAAATATGTAGTTGCTGAATTATAATATACACCTGGTATATACAACAAAACTTAAATAAAAAGGATATTATTTTCTGGTTAAACCGTTAAGTTAACATGTACACTCAACTCGTATCGAGAGTGCTAAATTTATTTTTAGTGGAATTAAAACCGATTTTTCTGTCGGCAACGGATAGCATGGAATTAGGTGCATCACTTTGAAAAGAAATTTGAGCGCTTCATTTATATGATGTTTATGCGCTGATTGAGCGCTGCATTGTACTACTGGGTCGCATTGATAATGATGATATTACCATTACGATTGTACTTTTTCGTTATTATTACCATAAGAAAAGTATGATTGTGCACTTTCAAATCAATTTAAGCATTATATTCGCATTTTGATAAATTTAATTACTATTTAAGAACTACAATGTCTTAAGGGAAAGTACTTTTGACCTTAATAAGGACTTTTTCAATAGAGTATACAGAAAATGGTGGATCTGAAAAAACAATATTTCCTAAAATTCACGTTATTTTCAGTAGACAAAATCACCTATCTGAAATTCAGTGCAAAAATATGAGTCTGTACTTGTTCGTTTAAGTGACAACACTTGTTCGTTTAGTTCATTTGGTGCGCTCCATAGGCCGGAGGCATCATTGGTCTGCATAAAGCGGATTTAAAAAATGTCGAATTTGATAGCAGGGTGAGCGCTTGCCCTGTTATTCGAGGGTCCCGGGTTCGATTCCCGGTTGTAACCAGAAAAAGTTACGACTGGGTATTTTTAATGTGTCACACGTTCTATGTATGTATTTTTAAATATCTCAAGCCATAGTTGTAGGCTTTTCTCCATAAATATTTTAATATTTTAAAGAAGCTGGTAACGTTGTGATATGAATATTACCGACATGTGATTTCAACAGGTCTGTACGTGTTACAGCCAATGAAACAATGGATTGATTGAGAAACAGATTTGATGGACACTGACCAAGCGGCACAGTGGTTAAAGCTTTGGCATTTGGATCGGGAGGGATTGAATCCCGATAGGGGCAGGATGAAAAAGGGAATTTTCATCAACAGATTACAATCTGTGATGAAATGTCACACAACTATGACCTCCTATCGGAGTGCAAAACTCATTAGCCGACCCATCCTCCATGCCAGTATACGCTGGCATGGAGCTACGCAATGTACAGATGGTGATAAAATCGGACTTATAGCCCTACATCCTCGATTTGGCAAGTAATGCTTAAAGTAGGACGTGAAAAGCGAACCTCGAAAGAGTTGGAGTGCTTCGGCCCCAGAACAGTTTGCATGGATTAAAACCTAAAAACCAAAAAAAACGTTAAAGGGGAAAGAGGGGGAGATGAAAAAAGGGAAGATGGCAGTTGGCTACTAAGAACGAGTGATCTAACAACAATAGAGTATGTTTTGTGGAGCTTTGTGAAAGATAAGGTGTATGAGAACAACCCACAGGCAATCGAGAGTCTCAAAACCATTCGAACGCGTCATTCGCGAGATACAGCTCTAATTATGTAGAAATATGATTGGAAGTTCGACCAAATGATCAACTTCTACAAATGTGCTCGTGGTGGATATTTGCTAGATAATATTTTTCATACAAAAATGGCCAATTATTTACACTAAATTTCATAAAGGAATTTTTAACATTTTTAACAAAACGTGTGTTTAATTTGAAATTTTGTAAAAAAGTTCTTTCTGGAAGACTCTGTATTTCCCAACCACTTTATGAACAAAAATATTTCTAACTTAGTTTATTTGAATTAATTAATTCAAATAAACTTAGTTTTTTTTATTTATTTTATTAAGCTTAATGATAGAATCAAAGAAGGGCATTGCAATATTTGATACTGATACATAAAATGACTGACATGATATACCGGGTGAGTTTTTAAGCCGAAACTTTCAAATATCTCGGAAAATAAGCCCTCTACGATAAAAACGACCATGTTCAAAAATAAATCATTCTGGAAGGGAAATACATTAGTGCTAAAATTAGGACCTCCCGCCCCTGTTTGTAAGGGGGGTGGGCGGCAACTTGGAAACTAAGATAGGAACCCCTTTTTTTATTGCAGATTCGGATTCCACGGCTAAAAGTACGAAGGATTTCCTTGAAACATTTTTTCGATTCATGATAGTGGCGCTGTATTAGGCGATATAAATATGTGCTTTTCCCTTACCAAAATTGTAATGTCAATGAACAAATAAATAAATAAATAAATAAGATATAAATTTTTTTTTCGATTTCTCCTACTTAGAATATTATGCATACGATTCTGCAATATGTTTACATTAAAATTAACACGTTTTCAGTGTAAATATTTGAAATTAGTTTTAAACAAATTGTATTTCTTAAAAACAAATTAAAGAAAAAAAACACTTTTAGCGTAACCCAGCAACAACGACGTGGACATCATCTTTTAATTAAATTACGTGCTCAAAATGATGGCCTTCGACTTCAATGCACTTATTAAACCGCATTTCAAATGAATGTACACAACTTAGAAGCGTGTATGCTGGAATTTCGGCACAAGCATTTCTTATTCGCTCAATCATATTCTCACGTGTTGTTGGTACTTGTTGGTATACTTTGTCTTTGAGATAGCCCCACAAAAATAAATCTGGGAAAGTAAGATCTGGTGATCTGGCAGGCCAATTTGCCGGACCAGCTCTACCAATAAAGCGACCATTGAAATCACGATCAAGTACTTCACGTGCTACCGACGAATAGTGTGCTGGACATCCATCATGTTGAAACCACTTGTTCTGTCGCAATTCTAAGCTCAAGTTTTCAAATAATGTTGGCAGTTCATTTTCCAAAATGTTGTAACGAAAAGTTTACCGTCTTACGACAGTATACCCTATCGTTAAAGAAATTGTCCCCATTTCATGCCCTAACCCCATGTGTGGCTTGCTTTCCCGCAGCTCGTCGTGGGTTTTTGGGGTTAGATGAAATAAGGGACCTAGATTATCGCACGATTGAGTAATACCTCTGCTTGATGGGTTTAGCGTCTGCGGTATCTATCTCATGGTGCACTAGGGGATGTGGTCGTGGGTTTTTGGGGTTAGATGAAATAAGGGACCTAGATTACCGCACGATTGAGTAATACCTCTGCTTGATGGGTTTAGCGTCTGCGGTATCTATCTCATGGTGCACTAGGTGTGTCCGCTCTAAGCCGAGCTGTCCGAAGGTAAAATTCCAAAAATGACTCACGGGGATATTCTTGCTTCCGATTGTTGAGCAATCTTCGAACGTCATCATCGGTTCTCCTCGTTGCAAATCGATTTATCATCTCCTGACGGAACACCTCCCATGACATTCCCGGGTTTCGGTCCACGGAGATCCAGAACCAGTCTAGAGCATCCCCTTCCAAACAGAGATCTATCACTCCAACCAGGTCGTCTAAATGAATACGGGCACGTGCCGCATGACATTCCATCCGCACAAGGAACCGTTCTACAGTGAGAGGACTCTTGCTCCCCTCGAACCGTACCTTCCAGGTACTTATTTCCCGGCGAAGCTTAGCATCCGTTATTTTGCTAGATCTACTCCTGTCCTGTCCAGACCCTGAGGATACCCTGGAAGTGCTTTAGGTTCTGCTCATACTCCTCGTGTCTTGCTTGTGGGCTTACCTCAGATTCTGAAGGCACAAAATCGCCAGCTTGATACGTGAGTACGGACCCCTTTATACCCTTGATTTTAAAAGGACTTGAAGTTAACACTTCTCCGTCATCCTCGTCTGACGAATCGCCTGTCGTTTGATTAGGTTGGCCGGGCCGACGCCTTGAACTCGCACGACCAATCAATTTTTTTGTTTTCTCAAATATGAGTCGTTCCACTTGCCCGCTAGCGGCTTGCGCCGTCAATAGCTTACTTTTTAGTTTTCCGACTACTGTAATTAGCTCCCTGAAATTTTTAGTCCAACTCGCTGTTTGGGCTTGGAACGTTGGAGACGTGGAACTTCGGTATATACGGACTTGGATGTGATTTAGTCTCATCAGGAACTTAGGTAGTTCCTCGAAATTGGGTTGGTCATGCCCCAAGAAGTCTAGCAGTTCCATTCTTAAGGCTTATGTCTTCCTTAAGCATACCTCAGCTTCTGTCTGGGGTTGCTTAAGGGCACCACGCTCTCTGATGCTGGAGGTAAGTTTCTTCGGTTTCCTCCTTGAACTTTGCCTGAAGCGTCTTCCTAAGCTCGTCCGATATGGCTTGCTTAGCGGCTTCACCCATCCCTCTTACTTCGAACTCCACAAGAAGCTCTAGGTAATCTAGATTCATTATATTATTTTTGTTGATTTCAAACAAGGAAAAAAGGTTTTACTCAACCACAAATAAAAGAAACCTAACTAAAAAAAATAAAAATTGTATTCAAAAACTAAACAACCATGGGTAACACTCCTCAAAAATAAATAAATTCTGCCAACTTGGATCAAAATAAGGATAAGGTAAAGGAATTGAAATTTTGATGAAACTGTCTCCTTGTTCCCAATGATGCAACGGTAGTCTTAACCTGACATACAAGGTGATCCTCGCTGCTATGGTGAACTTGAAAACAGATAACACTAATGGTACCCAATAGGCCATGGCAAAATTCTTGCCCCCGTATCCGCAACTGGCAGTCTTACTCTGAACTCAGCAGAGGAGCTCACCTACGAGGGTGACAGAACGTTCCCATGTAAGTCAACCAATGTTGCTGAGGTCTTTTCAGACACTCGAACCTCGGCTGCTATGGCTGTCTATTGGGGATGATAACTCGCCGGTTATCACCAAGGATTTCCGCAGTGTGTGACATAATATGTTTAGCTTATGTCCTAAAACCTCATCAATATCCTAACACCGGATTTGACAGCTAAACACATTATACCCTGAACGCGCCTAAAACTAACTATGGGAGGACTTGCAAAACCCATCCCGAAGGATGACAATTAAATTAAACAGATAACAAGGTGGAATTACCGCAATAACCTAACTATACACTGCCTGCTGGAAATCCATATTTTTGAACAATAAAATTTGCCACAACTTGTAATAATTTCTTATTACTATTGTGGAATCAAACTGTAGGATAATTTAGTGACAGTCGTGCAATTTACTTTAGGATGCGGAAAAGTAGTTTTAGTATCTGAGAAATGTGCAGCTCTTAATACCCCCGGACTTACCACTCGACAAGGAAAGAGATGATGCACATTGTTTCAAGGGAAAACCCTTTTCACCCTTACTAACATCCGTTGCACAACTGGTTGTTGTACACGGTACAGAAAACCGTACAACTGAATTATTGTCTGAGTTCGGTTATCACCGCATACTCCAGCCTTCTACCATATTAGATGAATTCTTAAATTCCTATACCTACCACGAATGTCGGTTTATCCCCCGGAGTGCGGGTTGGGACATGCCACAGATAAAACATCCAATCGGTGATCCAGCATAGGAGCTCAAAAATCATCAACTTCAGTCGGTACGCGTATGACCCACCACGTATAAGGTCAGGCTTGCCGCTGCCATACTCGTATCGATAGAAATTGACATCCAACAAGGATAAAAACCAAGCACACGGTCATTTAGACCAATTTCAATTTTACTTAGAAGAATTTAACAATTTTTGAACATTACATAAAGTAATGTCGATTATTTAGACGAGAATGTGAGGGAATCCTCAATTGAATTTAATAGACTAATTGTGGTATTTATTACCAGCATTTTTGGGCCGAATTATGGCCCCACTTTGGGCGCCACTGTAACGATAAAAGTTTACTGTCTAACGACAGTATACCCTATCGTTAAAGAAATTGTCCCCATTTCATGCCCTAACCCCACGTGCCCTCAGTCTTGTAGGGGATGTGGTCGTTGGTTTTTGGGGTTAGATGAAATAAGGGATAATATAAAGACAGAGAAGATGGCCTACAATTGACCACCTAAACTTTAAATCAAAATGAAAACGGGGGTCATCGGACCCAAAACTGGCGATTCCTACACATTTCACGGAAATGGGTTTTCACCCATGGTTGTTATTTCCTGCTTCTTAGGGCAACATAGTTACCTTAAGAAGCAAGAACACGCAAAAATTACAATAAAACACAAAAAAAAAATTTTAGTAGGAGAAAGAAGTGGAGGAGGTCCTTCGCAGACAGAGAGAGTGTCATGCCTATGGGCAGGGTTACTTTCGATGCTCTCGCTTCTAGCAAGACTCAGCTTTGCTAGAAGCAACTAAGGGACCTCGCCACAATAATAAAAAAATTAGTCACACTACACCATACTCACCAATGGTCCTAGTTAAACGCTTTTCCAAATTTTACACCGTACTATAATCAGAATTCCAAACTCATTTATTGCACTTTCTATTTAGATTTAATTCATTTATTAGACAAAAATTTCACTTTTAAAGAAAATTTCTTAGATATAAGTTCTTCGTTTTTATATATTTTTTTATATTCTTGTCTATTTCAAACTTTTAATTTATCTCGACATACGTTAAGTTTTTCTTTGTCATAATGACCTAATTGTGTGATACTATTGTATTTTTTGTGTTTTGTACTTTAATTTAATTTAATCAATAACAATTCTGTTTTAAATCCACTGAGAACACACAAAAAAAAACGTACACAAAAAAAATAAACAATTGAATTAAAACGAACTTATTTTTCCATAAAATTTCCAGACAATTTACAAACACTAAAAAAAGTAAATATTAACAAAATTGTCGAGCAAGTTACTTCAATAAAAACTTGTAAAATTAAAAAAAAACCAACGACCACCCGTGGGTCTATCTCTTCACTGACTTGTAAAATAAAAATAAAAAAACAAAAACCCCCTTGGTGGTTTTTTATTTTTTTTATTTTACAAGTCAGTGAAGAGATAGACCCACGGGTCTATCTATTCACTGACTGACTTAACCAGAAACGAAAACGTACCTCTTTCGAGTTTCGAAGGTATTTTTGCGATCCCATCACAAAAATTCCTACGAAAATTGTACACCAACGTGACATCGATTTTGCTGAATCGAGCCACGCGAAAATATTTTTTTTCTTTAACACCTCCGTTGAGGAAGTTCGAACAACAACAACAACCACAATGCTTTTCAATATTTGCATCGGTGTCATTGTTACTAACCTATTGGTAAGTATAGTATAAAAACTTACATTTCCAATATGTGCATAAAGACGTAATCAAATTACGTTCATGAACATATTTGGGTTCATTTAACCGAGGCACATACAATATTCTAATGTGAATAAATTATGTTACCTTGAATTAAATAGACTCTAAAAGAAAATGTAAAGCAAATTAAACTTGACGGGCTTATTACATTAGAGATGGTTGAAGACATTATCTTCGAGATCATGTTAATTGGAAATAAAAGAATTGGGATAGGTTGATAACAGAATTAGATAGAATTCTGTTACAATGTCTCGGTACATTTGACCATTCAAGTTGCCTTCAATAATATGGGGGCCGATGAGTTGGTTGCCAATTATTCCACACCACACGTTGACAGTCCAAGGGCGCTGATGTTCAACTTGGCGAAGCCAGTGTGGATTTTCAACACTCCAGTAATGCATGTTGTATCGATTAACCGTTCCATGGTTTGTAAAAGACGACTCATCGGAGAACAATACATAGCGAAAAAAATTGGGATTTTGCTGCATTTGTTCTACTGCCCACTGACAAAATGTTACCCAATTTTCAAAATCAACGCCATGAAGATCTTGGTGTAAACTAATATGAAACGGATGATATTTATGTGGGTTCAAAATTTTGCAAACACTGGTCTGGGATAATCCGGATTCGCTAACTATTTTTTGTGTACTTATATGAGGATTATAAGCTACTGTAGCCAATACAGCAATTTTGTTATTTTCCTCAGTGACAATTGCTCGACGGGTCCTTCTCTTCGGTCGAACACTTCCATCAGCAATGAATTGTTTGATAGTCGGGTAAAATGAAAAGAAAAATATTTACATTAACATTAAAATGAACTGTTTTGACGACTTTTTGAAGCTGTATTTGTCCAATGATTTCATCTCTATTGGTAATATGTTGTAAGCTATTATGGATGCGTATATGATAGATTTCGGATCTGCTTTAATTACATGTACGTGTCGTATTATTCGGGTTTCATGTACATATCAGCATTGGATGTGAACTTATCCAAACTGTAACGATTTTTTATAGCTCTGTTTTGAATTATTTATAATTCCGCAATTTTGCTTTTATTTACAGATACCCAAATTGCAATCCCATACATTAGATTACTAAACAGTGCATATAATACATTTTTCTCATGCTATCACTTAAATACTTTGAGATTCTTCTGAATATCCCAGCAATTGACGACAATTTTCGCTCAACCAGATCAGCATGAACAGTAAATAGCATCTTATTATCAAGTGTTATTCCGAGATGTATGAAGGACTCGACGCATTCCAAACTGTAACCCTCATAGCAAATACTTAATGGCAAACTTCTGTAAAACAACGTATATTTCGATTTTCGGGCATTCAGTAGTAGTTTATTGTTATTTAACCATTTAGCAATAATCCCTAAATCAGAATTAGTTGATTCTTGCATCACGTCGTTGGTGGGAGCTTCGTATACAATTGCTAATATCGTCAGCATATAAAAAAAGATTTCCGGCAAATGGTGGCATTACTATATCATTTATAAATATCAAAAACAGTACAGGTCCGAGAGTACTACCCTGAGGGTCACCGCAGCTAATTATAAGTGGACCGGAATTGTTAGCTATACTGAACCGTTGTGTGCGACATGACAGAAATGAAAATATCCAGTCTAGTGCTACTCCTTTTATTCCAATACTCTCCATTTTACTGATCAAGATGGCTATATCGATAGTATCAAATGCCTTTTGAAGGTCAAGTAAAACAGCAGTGGTTTTCTGCTTTCGGAACATGCTACTTTGAATAGTTGAACATAAAACATATAATGCAACAGTGGTGTCGGGGTTTGAACGGAATCCATATTGTTGTTTGCAGATATGCGTTTGTTTACAGATTCAAATATCTTAGACATGACGGAGCTAACTGCGATTAGACGATAGTTCGATATTTCGGTTTTACATCCCGTCTTAAAGATTGGTACAATTCTTGAGCACTTCAACTCAACTGGAAAGATACCTTCACTGAACGATTTGCTAATCGCGACCGCTAATGTTTTGGAAAGAACCTTAGCGCAGCTTTTTACTAAATCAGCACTTAGATCGTCAAACCCTTTTGATGCTGTCATTTTTAGAGTTTTTATAATATCTATTACTTCAATTTCGGTGGCAACACTGAAATTAAAGGGCTGTATCTAATTATAAACGTGGTTAAAGGGTGTGAAGACGCTACTGGAGAACTGGGTCGCTAGTGATAAGCCAATTACAACAAAATACTGATTGAATTTTTCAGCAACATAATTATTGTTCGTAACTAGTTTATTATCTATACTCAAGGCTATAGAGGGTCGAGATTTTATGACTCCATCCGCTAACACATATTTGAAACCTTTCCAAATTTCCTTTTGATTACCAGGTTCACATGTAAGTTTACTATTGAATAGGTGTGGTTTCTTCCGTGCTTTCATAAACGTAAATTTATTTTCCCAAAATCGGCATTCCGCTTTCAGTTTATCAATTTCGTAAGCACTGCGGTTCTTTGCTCGTTTGAGTTTACTGTACCAAAGGTTTTCGATTTTTATAATTTTATTCAATTCATCATCAATCTAAGGTTATAATTGGTTTTTCTTTGGCTCCCCTATGATGGTTTTTGTTGTAGTATGTTTATTTTTTGTTGCGGTAAATTGTTTTATAAAAGACTCAAAATATTCGTTGCAACTCTTGTTATCTTCTATTACAACAGGATTATTTTGTATATGATCATGAATGAGATTCTTATTGACTTTGAAACGGGCTAGCTTTAGCTATGCTAAAGCCAACCCGGTTTCATAGAATTGCCATTTATCCACCGGTACCCCGTGTGGCATAGATTCCCGCAGCTCAGTCGGGCAGTGGATATAGCGTGGGTTTTTGGGGTATTGCATAATGGCCTAGATTACCGGATTGAAAAATACAAAAAAAGAAAGGTGAAATTGGGTATCGGACCCGAAAATGGTGATTTTTGCCATATAGAAAATGGGATTACTCCCGTGGTTGCGTATTTAGGTTTTTAGGGTGCCATCATCCCTAAAAACCACTTCAAAAACAAAAAAAAATAAACACAAATAAAACGCGCGACGTGGAACTTGCGTTCCCAAAACAGATGGAGGAGGACCTTAACAGAAAGGGAGTGTCCTGCCTATGGGCAGGGTTACTCTCGACGCTCCCGCTCTTAGCTTCTGCTTAGAGCAGCTAAGGGACCTCGCCACCGTTTCAGGACTAATCACAAGTCCAACGATGCCATACTTACCACTTTTTAAAACTGGTATCTCTCGAACCACTCACAAATTACAAAAAAAAAACAACAATAAATTTACCACAATGCGGTTAAGATCACCCCGCAACAAAATTTATTATCTTTGAAGGTAAAACGAAATACACAGAAAAAGTTTTTTTTTTACAAAACAATATATAACAAAAAAACAAAATCAAATTTAAAAAAACCGACTTAAACTAGACAACCAACCATTGGTCTGTCTAAAAACTAACTGACTACACCTAAAATTGTACAATCTCTCATTTCTCAATCAATCAACTCATTTCGCAGAAAATTTTTGTGGTCTCATTACAAAAATTCATAACGAAAAAAACAAAAAAAATGTACAATAACGTGACATCGATTTTGTTAAATCGATGCACGCGAAAAAGAAAATTGCAGAATTTTTTTGAATTGATCGATAATTGCAGTTTTTAATTATTTGCCATAGTAGAGTTCATTACTCATGCCATTTACCTTAAAAACGTTTATCGATTCAAACATAGTGATCGTGTTACATTTATTTAAGGTCTACGTTCATTCAACCACAGTACGAACATATACCGTAATTGTAGTAACGTATGCCCAAAAGCATATTTCACATTGCTTCACATTGCATGGTACTTAATCATGAATTATGATATAATTTGAGGTGCTGCCTCGAAGGGTATGCCGATGGGGAATTTTAGATTATGTAGGGGTTGATAACGGAATTAACTAAAATTCCGTTACAACTTTTTCAATTGTAAATATTTCCCGTTCGGTGTGTTTTTTGATTGATGTTTTAATGAATTCACAAAAAATAACGTGATGGTCTGAGGGTGAAATATGTTTACAACCATAGTTGTGTACTACCAATGATATGATCCAGAATAGAATTTGATTCGTCTCATGTAATTGTTTCGTCATCATAAATAAAAAAAGAATTTTGGCGAAGTGCGTTAATATAGAGCGGGACCCATGATGCTGTTTTATCTCGAACATTGATATTAAAGTCGTCTACTACTATGTGTCTTTTGTTCGAGTATTTTTCTAGCAGCGGTTCAAACAAATAAATAAACGTTTCATACTGCTGCATTGTATATGTATGTGGATTATAATAGACGTGTACATACAAATCATTTGATTTATTTTTTACATGAATAATCACATAACTGTACGTTTCACCGCTAAATTGATCGATAACACTATAATATTTAATGCTACTGTGGATAAACATACATACACCACCACCGGTTCTAGTCTTTCTACCAGCTGATATTACGTTGTAATTGTTGACATTTAAATATGTACTATCCGAATCCGTCAACCAAGTTTCAGTTACTGTAATGAAATCAATATTGTTTTGAATTGCATCTTTTTTTCCTTTATTAGTAAACTCCTAATTTTTAAAAATGTATCGGAGCTACAATTCTTAATACAATTAAACATAAAATAAAAATGAACGCACCTTATAATAATTTTAAATCATGAACTTAACTGTATAACTGTATAATATCGACAAACTAAAGTATGTATAACAATTTATAATTAGACTGATTTTGTAATTAACAAGAAAGAAGATATCAATAAATCATAAAAAATTGGCAATATTCGACTATCATTAATTCGGAATTATAGAAAGAATAATTGTGGTTAAAAAAATAAAAAAGAAAGCAAAAAATTTTTTACAAAAATCTACTAAGTAATTGATTTTTTCCATTATTTTTAATAGATCGTGCATTAAGTAAAGTAGTTTCAGTGAATATTGTGATAGTGAATTGTTTACGTTAACGAAGGATGAATTATTGTATACATTTACGTTTGGGTTTGGGAAGCTTTGATCATAACTATTTGTTTTTTGTGACATTGTTTAATTGAGTGATATTGTGTAGGAATCATAATGGCTATCGGGTTTCTAATAAATTTAATATTTCAGCGGATATTTACTTTTTGAAATTGCAGATATCTTGGAAGCTATACAGAGTAAATATGAAATGCAGTTAAATATTGCTGTACTTAGATAGTTTTTCAGCGATCATGGCATTTCTTTAATTAAATTATTTTCTAGCTTGTTTCGAGAGAGTTTAAATTGGTAAAGGTTTTGATTAGCTGCTTGTTCTAGGTTGGATAAATATTTATCGCTTGTTGTTCTTTTTATAATTTATGATTTATTTAATACGATTGAGTTATTTGTTTATCAAGGATCCTACAGTTGTGCTAACTACTTATTATTAATTTTGTCATCTTACAGATTCTTAATTGCTTTAAAAGTTTTATTTAATTCTGGTTTAATTTGTTTAGGTATTGGGGTTCTAAAACTGTGCCAAACATCCATTATTGATATATTACCTTACATATTTCAGGTTAGCTTTGAAACCAGATTTCGTTTTTATAAATAAACATATTTGTATTAGATTAGGGATGGCAAGGACAACTTCACATTATATAATTTTTTTATTTAAATATTTTTTATAAATAAATCCATTAAATCAACAAATTTACAAAGCTTCTATCCATTTTAGATAAAAAGGTCGTGCGTTCCTGTCCTGCATTGATACGAGTACTACAATGTTTGGTGATTTCTGGATTTAATTTATTTTAATTTATTTTGTTTTAAGAGAACCAAATTAATTTAGTTAATGCTAATCATAACATTATATTTATGTATAATGTAACTCATAATAATGATATTTTATTTCGGGAAATTTACTGCAACTTAATTAATTATAAATTTTAATTATAATTATAAATATGTTGTAGGATGCTGATTGCTGAATATATCCAAAAAAAATCAAAAATAATTGTATTGTCTTGTGCTAACCGTCTTGACTACTTAGGTGTCTGAAACCGGGTCAATTTCCATAATAATTAACAAACCTTTCCTATCCCTTCATCTTGTTATATGTAAAAGAGTGTGTGGATGGGGCCGGCGTCAACCGGGAATCTTACTTAGGTTTGATCGCACATTCCAATAAATCTAATTGTTTTATCAATTTAATTGAGTGATATTGTAAATTTTAATAAGAGGCGGACTACCCTCATTCTTGCGGATCAAAATTTTCCCATCTCTTACCCAAACGAATTTGATCAATTTTTCGTTCTTCTTTTCTTTTCCTCTAATAAGTAAAAATTGTGAAGTTTTAGTGAGTTCGTGATTTATATACAGGGGGCGATTATCAATTTGCGGGTTGCATAAAATGCTAGCACTTAACTTCTCAATTTTACGGCACTTTTTAATGAAATTCTCCTTGACTGATAAATCATTAACAATAGCAATTATCGGGTGAGTTCCTCAGTTTTGATTTTTATTGCGATTCGATTTTCTATAGACACTGACTATGTTGTTGTTGTTTAATCGCGAACCGAGTTTTGCACTCAAAGTGGTCACAACATTAATAAGATGTTCACCGGGCAGTGACTGAATACCGCATATCTCAATGTTATGGCTCAACTTTACTCGTTCGATCGTGTTTAACCTAAAATTAATGTTATCAAGGTGTAGTGTCAATTCATTATTTACCTTCTGTAGTTCGTGTACTTAGAGGTTAGGTCGATCTCTTATTCACTTAAATCGGTTTTGACTCATTAAGTTTCTTTTTTAATTCCGCTTGATTTTCCAGGATCTTAACAATGTATTGGGAGATGTTTAATATTTCCGATCGAGTGTCTTCATCAATTACTGCTGCTGTAGAGACGGTAATCTTTTTTTAACATTTGATGTTGGAGAATGTGACGTTTTGTATTACAAGTCCACACCATTTCACTATTAGCCGTATAAATCGCGTAATTAGCATCACTAATTTTGGAACAACGTTTGTGGTAAATTTTTTGCATTTTCCTTTACAGATAACACTTTTATTTTTTATTAAATCAATTTTTTCCGTGCACAAACCACATTTCGCGTCATTATTAGTTGCCGCCATTTCTCTTTTTCTTTAGTTAGAAATATGTTTTGGTGGTGTCTGTCTAATCTAGTGATTTTTTCAATCACTGATGCCTAACCAGTGACGTGATGGTCCTTCAAATTCGACTCCAACGTTTAGTGGCCAAATTCGAAATAACCGGTTCGGTAAACAATCAGCCAACAAAACATTTCCGCGGTCCGTGAAAGTGTACAGAAGAACTCGAGACAGTCAATTCCTCGCCGTACACAAGAACTCGACCCTTCACAGACTTCAACTTGCTGAATTTTTTCATACAAGATCGAACTGACCCAGGAACTCGAATTTAATGACCATAGACAACGCTGTAAGTACGTCAACCAATCCTTTTTGTGTATCTTCAAGATGTTTTATCACTAGACCCAATTGGAGGGATAAAAGAATGACAGCTAAAGCTTTATCTTGATGGGTTCGGTACTCATTGAGGAGTGCTAACTCGGCGTCGAAATGTTGTTGTGCCTCCATTAGCTGTTTTAATTGTTCGGCGGTGATGTTGTTACTGTGTTTGAATAACTTCAACGTGTTGTCAAGAATTGAGGTTTGATTTTTTAGCAGTTTTAGAGTGTATGCTTCATTTTCCTGTATGTGATCGAACTGCTGTTCATACTGTTCTGCCTCTCTTTGTGACAATACACCGAACATGTCCCCCATTATGTACCCAATGGTATCGCCTACTCCACGTCTCGTTCTCTGTTGACTAATGTCTGTATGCGTGATCAATTCGTTGTCTTGGATAATGTTGTTAAACTGCCAATGCAGCTGTTGTAATATGAGATCACATTTGATTGGGTGTACATTTTTGCAGCCCCTGTCAAGCAAGCTCAAACCTTTCTCCACGTTATTGATTTCTTGCCAATAACTAGACAAATTGTACCGAACGACTAACTCCCATTTAGTCGAAAGAAGTTCTACCTTGGCAATATTGTCGAAGTACATGCCCGAGTTGCTCCATGTAGTTACAGTGGTTGATGGATTGGTTGAGCCCAAACCTGATTCTTCAGTCCATCGGATGCCGGAAACCAAGCTTATTATACTCAGTACTAGACAACTATGGCGAATTAATTGGTTTGTGACCGAGACTTGTTTCGCCTTTCGACTGGGTTGTTGCCTTCTCTTTTGAGTCGTGGGTGCATGTTCTTTTACTAGATGTTCTTCTTGAGGTGCCTCTTCTTTCAGTGGCTCTTGGCTGGGCAAATCTGCTACCTTGCTTATGGATCTTTTGACGTTTGAATTGCCCGATGTTTTGAGCGTTACTACTTTGGTCTGCCCATCAGCGCCAGGATGTAGTTCTGTAATTCGGCCGAGTTTCCATCTCGTCGGTGGTTGTAATTCGTCTCGCATCAGTACGATATCTCCTATTTTGAGATTTGTCCGTGGTTGTTGCCACTTGGGACGCTGTTGTAGACGATGTAAATAATCGGATACCCATTTTTGCCAAAATTGAGTACGCATATTTTGGACGAGCTTCCATCGGGACAGGACGTTTCCATGTTGTGTTGGCTGTTCTTTTTCTGGTGGCGCTAGTAAGGCCTCTCCTATCAGGAAATGTCCGGGCGTTAGTACGGCTAGCGTTTCAGGATCCTCAGATAGCGGGCAAAGCGGTCTTGAATTCAGACACGCTTCTATTTGATTCAATAACGTTGTTATCTCTTCAAAGGTGAGCTTGGTGTCACCTATACATTTTTTAAGTGGGTTTTTATAGAATTTACTCCTGCTTCCCACAATCCACCGAAATGTGGTGATGCTGGTGGAATGAAATGCCACGTAAGTGGTTGTAGTATTTTTTGTGCTCCCACGAAGTTTGTCCCGTTGTCGCTGTACATGTGTGCAACATTGCCTCGACGAGCGGTAAATCGTCTGAATGTGCTTATAAATCCCTCTGTTGAAAGATCTGAGGCAGCTTCGATGTGGACTGCTTTGGTAGCTTAACAGATAAATATGCATATATATCCCTTATACGATTCGTTTCCGCGGCCTTTACTAATTCGAATATGAATCAGGCCGGCATAGTCCACTCCAGTGTGGGTGAAGGGGCGCGATACAGTAACGCGAGGCGTTGGCAAATCGCCCATTAGTTGTTCTGTGGTCGTGACTTTGAATCGATGGCAGCGGATACATCGATGGTTATTATATTTGACTGCTTGGACTCCTCTGATGATCCAGAATTTTTTCCGGAGAAAGGCCAATGTTAACGCGTTGCCGCCGTGCAATGTTTCTTTATGTGCCCAATCCAATACTAACTTGGTGAATGACCCTTTGTACGGTAGGATGACGGGATGTTTTTCATCGTAGGGCAGGGATGAATTTTCTAATCTTCCACCAACCCGAATTGTGTTTCTCTTATCGAGAAATGGGTTGAGCGAAATGATTCTGCTGCGTTTGTTGATTTGTTTTCCTTGTGTCAGTATCGAATGTTCTTCTGCAAATTCCTCCTGTTGCACTGCCGCCGCTAGCCGTGACAAAGCTAGATCCCACTCTTGTTGGTCGATTAGTCCCCTTCGTTAGGTTCGCCACCTTAGTATATGAATTGTTATCCGTATAAGCATCCTGAGTGATGATTGCCTGTTGATTAAGGCTTGAATTGGAGATTCTACGTTTCCCACTTGCATGTGTGTTGTAACTATATTTTGCCTTTCCTCAGCTGTTTCATATTCCGCCTCTTCGCTTAGTATGGGTGCGTGGTGCAAAAACGTCGGACCGTTCCACCAGCTTTGGAGTGCCGCTAATTGCTTTGAGGTTACACCGCGGGAAGCGCAATCAGCTGGATTGTGTTCTGAACGGATATAATGCCATGACTGGATGCTGGTATTTTGGTGAATCTCTGCCACTCGATGTGCGACGAATGGTTTCCAAGTTGATGATGGTTTTTGAATCCAGGCCAGTGTAATCATGGAATCGCACCATAAGGTTATTGAGCTTATGTTAACTTCTAGGCTCTTTTTGACCTGTTGTACTAGACGGCTTAATAATACTGCGACGCATAACTCGAGTCGGGGAATCGTCAATTTTGATTTTACTGGTGCCCTGGATTTCGCAGTCAAAAGACGGATTGTACTTTGTCCATTGATGGTACTTCTGCTGTACAGCACAGCCGCGTAGGCGTGCTCGGATGCGTCACAGAACCCATGAAGTTCAAACGTACAGTTATCTTCAGAGTAATTGATATAGCGAGGTATTTTAATTTGCCGAGCGGCATTCAACTCAAGCTTAAGTTGATCCCAGCGTTTAGCTGTTTCTGCTGGTAACTCTTCGTCCCAACCCAGATCGAGACTCTATAGTCTTTGGTACATTATTTTGCATCCGATGATTAATGGTGCCAGCCATCCCAAAGGATCAAAGAGTTTTGACATTTCGGACAAAAATTGGCGTTTCGTTATTTTATTGTCATTCGGTGGTAATTGTACTTGGAATACGAAGCAGTCAGCAGATGGACTATAACTTATCCCTAAGGTTTTGATTGACTGTTCATCCGCGATGGTAAGGTTGCCACTCAAGACCTCTTCCTGGGGTAACCCCTTTAATAGGTCAGGATGATTGCTTGACCACTTACTCAATTCCATTCCCCCTTGATGCAGTAGCTCGATAAGCTGTGCTTTCACTTGCTCCGCTTCTTCCATACTGTCTGCGCCAGTCAACACGTCGTCAACGTAAAAGTCATGCTTCAAAATATGGCTTGCTTTGGGGTACTCTTGATGTTCATCATCGGCGAGTTGATGTAGCATGCGAATCGCCAAATAGGGTGCTGCCGATGTTCCGTAGGTTACTGTGGTTAGTTGGTATTCACCTATTGGATGACGTTTACTTTCTCTCCATAAAATTCGTTGATAGTTCTGATGTTCTGCGTGTACCAGTATTTGACGGTACATCTTTTTGATGTCAGCAGAGAACACTATCTGGTGTTTTCTCCATCTAAGAAGAACCGCCCATAGATCATTCTGTAATGGAGGGCCACTGAATAAAACTTCATTTAGGCTGATGCCTGTGGATGTTCTCATCGACGCATCAAATACTACTCGAATTTTGGTAGCGTCCATAGTTTCCTTAACCACTGCATGATGCGGTAGATAAAATTTGCCTCTGCCTTGATCAACCTGTTTCATGTGACCCATCTGGATGTACTCTCGCATGAAATTTACGTATAGTGACCTTAGCTCTGGATTTTTACAGAATTTTGCTTCCAGGTGTAGTAACCGTTGTAGTGCTCGCTGTCGAGAACTTCCGAGCAGATCCAATTGGTTTTCCTTGAGAGGTAGATGTACAATATATCGCCCATCTTTATCCCGTCTGGTGGTTTGTTGGAAGAGCGCCTCGCATGAAGAGTCGTCTACTGACCAGTCACTGCTATCTTTTGAAATTTCTTCCAGCTCCCAGAATCTCTCCATGTTTCCTTCCGACACGCCAATAGTATGAGCTGCTACGGCCTCTTGTTGAATTGTGGTTTGTGAGGGGCCGAAGATTATCCATCCCAGACTGGTGATTATCGCGCTTGGTTTACCTCTAATTATTTGGTTCCCGATGAAATCGCTGTACACGTCCGCACCTAACAGTATGTTAATTGGCGCAGGGCGATCATAATTTGGATCCGCTAAACGTAGTTTACTCCATCTATCGTCATGCTTTCTGGCGATCGGTTGTTCCGGAATATAAGTAGTGATTCTCGGCAATACGTATGCGTTGACCTTTAATCTGTATGAGGACTTAAAATGAGGTTGAAGGCAAATCTGGACACTAGCATTTGCCTTGTTGGTGGTATTGGCTCCAACTCCTGAAATCCTAACCTTTGTATGCCTTATTGGTAGGCCTAGCTGTTGAACTGCTTCTTCCGTAATTAAGGAAACCTGTGACCCTTGGTCTATCAATGCTCTTACATTGACCGGCGTTCCGCAAATCGAGTTGATTTTTACAATGGCCGTGGCTAACAACGTTGTTTGATTGCCGTCCGATGTGCTGACAGATACGTTTTTTGGAGGCCTTGGATCGGGTTCATGCAACAACTGGTGATGTCGATTACCGCAGCTGTTGCAACCGGGTTTTTCGCTGCATGGTATCTTTCGACTATGAGCGAGACAATTCGTGCAGATTTCAGCACGATTCACGAAATCGATTCTTCGTTTGATGGAAATGTTTTTAAAATGACTGCAATTATTGAGAGAATGATGTCGTTCCTCACAATACCTGCAGTTGGTATCATTGTAATTTTCCGCAGCCGGTTTGCTAAAGCTCTTAGCATTTACGAATGTTTTTCGCGGTACGGAGACTTCTGGCTTTGTTAACCGTGCGATGTTCGGTTTTTGTCCTCCGAATGCTTCCAATGATTGGAATCTTCTCGTCAAAAATTCCAGGCAATAGTCCATATTAGGAATTTCGCGAGGGCGGACAAGGCTGCTTTCATATTTCTCCAATGTATCTGCGTCCACCTTTTTCATTACGAGGTGTGCGATGAGGGCTTCAAATGGATTTTCTAACTTCAAATTTTTGATGTTGTGCAACATTTCCACCACAGTATCGTTTAGTGTTCTGATACTGGCTGCTGTTGCGTGTTGTATATTATGCAATGATAATATTGCATTGAAGTATGATGATGCTAATAGCCGCTCGTTGTTATATCTAGCCTGTAGGATTTCCCATGCCCTCTCATAGTTGTCTCCAATGGTTGATAAATGGCTGATTAATTGCGCGGCTCCCTTCTGTAGATGAGATTTTAGGTATGTCATCTTTAATGTATTTGATAATTGATCATTTTGATGGACGAGCCTTGTAAAAATGTCGATAAATGCATGCCAATTTTCGTATTCCCCGTTGAATGTTGGTATTTCCACCTTTGGCAGCTTTAACGATGTTAATGGGGATTTTGATGTCGGCTCGTTCTTCTCATGGTTGATCTTCTGGTGTAATTTTATTACTAAGGTTTCTACCTGTTCTTGTAGAGTTCCCTAGTAATCTTCAGTAAAGTATTTATACTGGTTTTCCACCTCGACTTCCATGAGGATGTTTTTATGTAATCGATCGATTTCTTTTCGGCCAGCATTTATCTGATCGATTTTAATTTTGAGGTACTCCTCCGAGTATTCCTCTGATGTTAATTTCTTAGTTATATCGTCTATTTTGCGATATAATAACCGCATGCTGATGTCTTGTTCCTTGAATAGTCTTTTGACTATATTCGGACCGGCTACCGATGACATGGGTTGGCGATTCTCTGATGATTTTAGTATATTCTTGTTGATGTTGTATCGGGAATCCGTGTCGGAATCACTTGAATCGCCATGGTCGTGCTGCTTCGATGGTGTAGGGCTTATTTTTAATTCTCCGTCGGGTCCTGGAACTAGTGTTTCTGCACCGCTGGTGACTGTTGATTTTATCCCAGAGATGCCTGATGTTGGAATGAGCTTGGGTATGCCCTTTTCAATCTTGAGAATGTCCTCTTCAAGCTCGCGGATGTCGTCCATCGCCTTTTCGTACGCCCGTTTTATCCCCTGGCGCTCGCTTAAATACGGATGGGTTTTAGGTAATGCTCCAAGTTCAACAATTTGTTTATCGATGTCATAATATTTTTTGTATTGAACTTCCATGTTTCTTTTGATTGTGTCGTAGAAACCTCTGGTTACCGGTCGGCCGTCATCACGCTTTATTTTCGTGATGAGTTGAAGCAGCTCTTCCCTAACGCACGACTGACTTTCGATTAGTGCGTCCATGATCCAAAGATGTTGATGTTGTTGATGTCGCTTTGTATAATATTATACTCTGTCTATGTTTTGGCCTAGACAGACGCCTTATTAATTTATGCCAATTCGTGTTCGAATGGCTCGAAGGACCATGTAAATCTGGACAGCGTCTAAGTAGGTCGTAAATCTACCCTCTATCCAGATTTATTAATGTTGGTGGGATTTGATTATTTGGATTACCGCGGGTGAGGTCCAAATAACTATAGAAGGAGAACTAACGTGATGAATGGTTTAATTAATTCTGTTTTATTCCAACAATATTCACGGTATTTATACATTTTACATTATAGCTTAAACTATTGACTTAAATGCTAACTCAGCGAGTATGAGGCAATATTCAACTAGGTGTCGAATATATAAAAATGTGTTTTAGATGAATATTGAATTACAATAAATATAGATAAAGAATGTATTTTTGCATTAACATGCAACAAATGAATTATGTGCGGATTTACATATTATAACACATATTTAGGTCACAACCCTTTATGCCCGTGTATTATACAAATTATACACAGGTGCCGTGTTCTGTTGAACACAATTTTTGGTTGTTACTTTGAGCACAATATAGAATAATAGAATAATTCCCGAAAGGATTTAGCTTGTACCACAGTAAGGCCGTATATATCCCTGCAGTATATTTACAATGTTTACATATAACAAGACGAAAGGATAGGAAATATTTATTTCAATTCCTCGGTTTCAAATAACAATACGGAAGACATTTGTAAATTGTGGTAATGTTATTCATCGAACGTTTCATAATGTTATACCAAATATAAATAGTTATATCCAACAACAAAATTTACGACAAAATTTATTATTTTTTATATGTACATCTGAATTTTGCTTGTTTCTTAAGTAACACTTTCCGACTTCACAAAAATTGTATTTGGAAAATATATTGTATTCTTATTTCACAAGATTGTATTCTTATTTCCGCTCAAGTAATAAGCTTTATTATTCCGATAACGGTCAGCCAATATTTATTTCTTTTGGAAAGTGTAGCATGACGTTTCTGACTTTTATTATCATCCATTGTCAAGTACAATATTTATCTAAAAATACAAATAATATGTATAAAACAGAACAAAAAAGAAAAAGAAAAATATGCTAATCATTAGGAAACAACTGCGTTAAATTGCGGTTAAATAGATTGCGTTTATGTTCCGTATCCAGCAACATAAATCGTTGAACGCATAAAAAATTCAGCATCCGCGATAATAATATACATTTGGACACGATTTTGTATAAAAATCACAACAAACAACAAAACAAAGTATAAATTAAATCAATATGCGAATCGAAACAATAAAATGAACTTTAGAAGTTGAAAACTGATAAACATTTCCCCGTTTTGTTTTCTGACGTTTAATTGTAGTAGAAGCAACGACACGTATTCTAAATGATGGTGTATGATGAATGTATTCTCGTGTTGTGAACTTTAAAGTTAAGGACGTTGAATTCGAATGAATGCGTTGACAAAGTCGTTCCAATTCTCATACTTCATCTCAGGCGACAATCATTTTTATGGTCCACGTATCCAAACGTTTCCGTAAATTAAAGATCCTGGATTTGGTGTTTATGGAAAAGTGTTGAGATTTAGCTGAACCAAAATGTATGTATTTAAAAATAGTAGTTCTTACAGTGTCATTAGTATATAATTGCGAAGTGATTTCAAAATTAATAAGTTTACGCAGGAATCACCATAATGTGGTAAGCAAATAATGTATTGGCCGTATTATAGAATTATTTGAAAATTAAGCGAGGTCAGAAAATGTATTAAGTAAGAGAATAAAAGAAATGGGGTTATCTGTAGCTAAATAAAATTGTTTGCTTATTTATAAAACACAATTTGGAATTAGTATTACTTTTTATACCATTTACCGTAGGTACTTGACGAAACACTCTTACACTTAATAAACACATTTTTATTAGCACTTGGTTTTTTGATGATAATGACTGACAATATGACTAATACGTCGAGTAATTAAATGTTCTTCAATATTTCTTGAATTTTATTACTAATCGCTTACCTACTCTCTCCCTCCTTTTATTATTAATATTTCCGGATAAACAAGATGGTTGGGATGATCAATAGATTAATTTTAATTGCATATTGACAATTAAATTGATTGTAAAAATTCAAAAAGTGCCGCTGGTGAATAAGTTTGAAATTAACTTAATTACAAAAAATGACTTATGTGATCGATACGCTGACAAAATCAAGGATATCCATGATGCTCGTTTTGTCTCTCCTTCTTTTATTTCTTTTTTGCTTTTTTTCTACTACTCCTGGGGCTCTATTCTTGAACTATTACGAAATTTTTTGGTACCGAGTTAGTGTCAAAATATAACGAAAATCTTAGTATAACGGTACTCTTGAAATTGGATTCCGAAAATTTTTGCAACGATTAAAATTATTTCGATTTTTTTTAATATTCTTAGTTATAATGTAATGATTTCACACAGTTTGATGTCCCAAATTATTTATTTAGAGATGTAATGGACATTTTGTTACCTAGGTAGTAAAAAAGGTGATTTTTTTTTTTTTATTATTATGGAGTTATGATTTGGAAAATTTGGATTCATTTTTTATAATTACCCCGGTTTTAATTTTTTTTTTAAATACAAATCTATTTCTATTTGATGTCCAAAATAATGTTTTGTTCGAGATAGCTGTATTGCATTGATCAAAGTGGATTAGGATTTATAAATTTCCAAACCAACAGCCATTTTCGGATTTAGTATTTGGCTTCAAAGTTTGCAAGTAAAAATGTTTTTTCCTATGTATATTTGCATATCTACTGATTTTATTAATATTTTAGTTTTATTTTAAAAACATAATAATGCATTGATTTTGTAGTCTGAAAAATCAGTTTTAATCGTTTAGTAACACCTTTATAAAAATCCAAAATCATTTTGGATTTAGATTAATCCATTTGGGTTAAGTTTTAATGCGATTGTGTTGTAAATGACCAATGCAATACGCTAAATAATAAACATTCTATTTTTTCTTTACATTTTATTTCCTAAAACAAAAAACATTTTTGTTTATACCCGACTCTATTAAAAAAATATGGGAAGATCTACAATTGGTAATTTGGGATGATTTTTGTTTAAGTTTGACCACTTACATCTTCTGTTTATTACTACTAGTTTATATTTGGGAAATCTATAATTTTTATTTAAGCACAGCTGATTTTACTACAAAAATTTAAATATTTGGGCATTTCGTTGTAACAATTATAATGAAACATTGATAATATACCGTGTTGTGATCAATAAATTTTTAAGTTATTTTATTATAAAATATTAAAAATTTAAAATTTAATA
The DNA here is from genome assembly GCA_947310385.1 of Nephrotoma appendiculata. Classification (NCBI taxonomy): domain Eukaryota; kingdom Metazoa; phylum Arthropoda; class Insecta; order Diptera; family Tipulidae; genus Nephrotoma; species Nephrotoma appendiculata. Next base: position 102,839,294 of record OX371225.1, on the reverse strand, counting down.
ATAAAATATTTAAAATTGAATAATATTAAGCACAACAATAATTTAAAAAATGTCCGTTTCGCTTAAGGTTTTCAATTGGAATGACATTTTTAATCACCTCATTACAAAATGTCATTATTTTTTACTACTCTCTTTCTTATTTTTGTAATGGTTTCAAGAATACCAATTTATGATTTCTCTATTACGATTACGAAAACTGTGTTACGAAAATTTTCGAAATAGTTAAAGAAGTTGCCACTGATGATGGCCTAACAAGCCGGAATCGATCGAGTGATTTTTTAATCTATATGAAAAAAATTGTTATGTAAAATATTTAAAAAAAAATTTTGCGAAATAAATAAACAAGTGCATAGAGAAATGTGTTTCTTTAGTAAATTAGTATTAGAATTAATTATTTTGGCAAACGAAACATTAATTTAACAAATGTTTTAATAGCAGCATTCATTAATTTTTTTTATTTAAAATGCGATTAACAATGTTAATAATGTTAATAATGTGTTAAGCACACTAAAACATTAATTTTCTAATACTACTCGAGGTATTCAATTAATTTTTAATGTAAAAAATTATATTAAATAATTAAATTGAAAATTAGTATTAAACGTAACTAGTAAATCAGTAATAAACGAACAGTGAACGAATAAAAAAAAAATTAAAAGGATTGATGATCTTTTTTTGTGTGAGCGGACGGGATTTACTACAGAAAAACGTCTATTTAACGGACTAATTGGGGAGTCCGTTAAATCCGAATGTCCGTAAAATCACTTGCTGCACTTGTTCTGGAATATGGCAACCTAGGGCAGAACTCGTTTATCTCAACCGATTATGAAGGGATTTTGTTTGTTGGATGGAAATGAGATGCATAAACTTTTTTTGGAAGAAGAACCGGAATATGACCACCTGGGATGGAACTCATACATTTCTTAGCCGATTATGATGTGATTGGGTATGTTGGATTGAAATGGGATTTTTGCAAGAAGTTCTGGAATATGACCTCCTAGGAGAGAAATTGGGTATTGTGGATGAAATGAGTTTATCAAATAATTTTTGGAAAAAGTTCTGGAATATGACCATATGGATTTTGCGCTGTTGTATTACAAGTACCTCAAAAGTATAAATTTTCGCTTGGTTCTAAAAGTTCTGAAGATCTCATTATCTTAAAAGACATTATATTCCATGTTCCCGTGAACGGTTTTCGAGGTCGTTGTTGATAAAAATAATATAAATTTATCCGAGCCCTTTGTGTAGGGTTCATAACGTGATTTTTGGTGAAAGTAAGTAGCTGATCTGCCGCTCGACTCACTAATCCCATGAGTGGGTTACGTACTGACGGTAGATGTTCAGGTCTTACCAGAAACATGTTACATGTTGCTTCAAGAAAAACCCCTGCTTATTATCGAGTCCCGCCCAAGTTTAAATTACTGAGTTTCATGGCGATATTCCAGAATTTCTTAAACAAATCATTTAAGAGTTCTTTCTCCATTCGACATATTCAATCCCATAATAATCGTTTAAGAGTTGATCGAGTTCCGTCCCAGGAGGCTATATTCCAGAACTAATTCCAAAAATCATTTAAGAATCCCATTTCCATCCAAGGTACCCAATCCCATCATAATCGATAACCAAAAAATGGAAAATAAAAAACTGTGAAATCGAGGGTTTACTGTACTTTTTTGTTTTAACAAATAGATAAAATTTTTAAATTATTTTCTGCATTGATCGATCTAATAGTGAATATAACGTCTTTCTACATTATTCTTCATAAGTGAATAGTAAAACAAAATATTTTTTGTTGCTTTTCATTATTGTTACTGATCAGTATTACAAATAACACTGTTCGATCACTAAAAAGTGAATAATTCATTTTAATGAACGAAATTTTGAACCCTATTATAATTACATATTAGGAATGGACTTATTCCACTTTAAAAAAAAAAGGTTTTTGCGATAACATTTTATAGCCAAAATTCTTTTGTTTATTTTATAAGAAAACCGTACTCCATTGAATGAATGATTATAAATATGGAGAGAAGAAGTCTATATCTTCCTAAAATTACCGTTAACTCGATTTTTTTGAAAAGTGGACTTATACCACTTTCAAATAAAACAATTCATTTGTTTCTTAAAATTTGTATAGGTAAAAAAATTTCAAATTTAAATTTGTTTATAAAAATCCACTGACTTTTGGTCTAGTTTTGCCAGGAAAAAATAAAGCTATAATGCTTCTTATTTAAATCCGTAGATCGAGCAGATTTTGAAATCAGAAATTAGATCGATCTGGTTGATCTGAAATAAGAAACAGGTTTCAGATTTGGTAGATCAAAAAATTATCAACTTTCATCGAGTGTCAACAAAATACACGATTCAAACAAATAAAATGTTATTACTTATTATTTGCTCTGAGGAAAATGTGAAATTGTACCACTGCAAATACTCTATAAAAAAATATAGCTGTATAAAATAATTATTTCATTATTTAATAAAATCAATATAAAATAATAATTACAATTTTTATAACGTTTGCAAAAACAAACAAAAATGATGAGAATGACAATCTAGATTTGATTTTGGATTACGTGAAGCTAGGGTAAACTAAAACTGATCTGAGAAATCGTAATATTTTTACAAATAAAAAAAATCGATCTAACCAATCTGAAGAAAAATAAGAAACAGCAACAAAATTGATCAGATCGATCTCAGCTGAAATAAGAAACAACTTTTTAGTACTCAGATCGATTAGATCGGAAATAAGAAACACAGCATAAATTAGTCATAAAATGTATGAAAATTATTTTCCTTCCCTTCGTATTCCTAGAGAATTACCAGAATAATGGAACTAGTCTCATAATTCAGACTATGTATTTAGAGATTAAATGATTGAGAAATGAAATGAGTGAGGACCTATTAGAAGTTGGCCAAATGGAAACAGTTCATGGAGGATACGACATAGAAAGATAATTTTCAAGACAATAAATCTTTTGTCATGCAAACGTTAGTTTAGATTTTTTGATGAGGATAATGATAGCTCGGACGCTACCGAGATCTATTTACAACTTAAATCTATAACATGTTTTCGTAAAAAATAAAATCAAAACAATTTCCCAGCTATACGACAAATATGCAACCGCACTATGCTTTAAGGCCCCGATTCAAGATAACACGTGGTCGATTTTCAAAGCTAAGACACAAAAAATGCGTTTTTTTATCTAGTAGATGGAGCGTACAGTACCATTTTGAAATCTTCATCAAAATTGTAATATTCAAAAATGTTTCATTTTTTTATCTTTTGGAGACATGTGCATCGAAAATAAACATAAAACGAAAGAATGAAAAATATTTTTTTTCCAAATACCTAATGGTTTGGTTACAACAACAAACATATGTATATTTTGATTTTTGTTAATTTTCGGTTCTTTGATATACATACTATGTATGGAGCCGAAGCCTCTCACTATGGCACATTTCAAAACAGGATGTAATAAAACAGGACATCATAAAACAGTACATGGTACGGAACAGGACCGATAAAAACAGTACATCACAAAACAGTACATGGTACACTAAAGTACATGGTACGGAACAGGACCATTTAAAACAGTACAACACAAAACAGTACATGGTACACTAAATTACGTGGTACGAAACAGGACCGATGAAAACAGTACATCACAAAACAGTACATGGTACACTAAAGCACATGTTACTGAACGTTAAGCTAGAGGATTTTTTCAGCTTGATTTGTTAAATATTTTTTTATTGAATACGTTTAGTAATTAGGATATTATCAAGTGGATATTTGCCTTCACCTAGAGTAATTAGACAGTATACTATATAAAGGGTGATTTTTTTGTGGTTAGGATTTTCATGCATTAGTATTTGACAGATCACGCGGGATTTCAGACAAGGTGTCAAAGAGAAAGATGCTCAGTATGCTTTGACATTTTATAATGAATAGACTTACTAACGAGCAACGCTTGCAAATAATTGAATTATATTACAAAAATCAGTGTTCGGTTCGAAAAGTGTTTCGCGATTTACGTCCGATTTATGGTCTACATAATCGACCAAGTGAGCAAACAATTAATGCGATTGTGACCAAGTTTCGCACTCAGTTTACTTTATTGGACATTAAACCAACCACACGAATGCGTACAGTGCGTACAGAAGAGAATATTGCGTCTGCTTCTGAGAGTGTTGCTGAAGACCGTGAAATGTCGATTCGTCGCCGTTCGCAGCAATTGGGTTTGTGTTATTCGACGACATGGAAGATTTTACGCAAAGATCTTGGTGTAAAACCGTATAAAATACAGCTCCTGCAAGAACTGAAGCCGAACGATCTGCCACAACGTCGAATTTTCAGTGAATGGGCCCTAGAAAAGTTGGCAGAAAATCCGCTTTTTTATCGACAAATTTTGTTCAGCAATGAGGCTCATTTCTGGTTGAATGGCTACGTAAATAAGCAAAATTGCCGCATTTGGAGTGAAGAGCAACCAGAAGCCGTTCAAGAACTGCCCATGCATCCCGAAAAATGCACTGTTTGGTGTGGTTTGTACGCTGGTGGAATCATTGGACCGTATTTTTTCAAAGATGCTGTTGGACGCAACGTTACGGTGAATGGCGATCGCTATCGTTCGATGCTAACAAACTTTTTGTTGCCAAAAATGGAAGAACTGAACTAAGTTGACATGTGGTTTCAACAAGATGGCGCTACATGCCACACAGCTCGCGATTCTATGGCCATTTTGAGGGAAAACTTCGGAGAACAATTCATCTCAAGAAATGGCCCGGTAAGTTGGCCACCAAGATCATGCGATTTGACGCCTTTAGACTATTTTTTGTGGGGCTACGTCAAGTCTAAAGTCTACAGAAATAAGCCAGCAACTATTCCAGTTTTGGAAGACAACATTTCCGAAGAAATTCGGGCTATTCCGGCCGAAATGCTCGAAAAAGTTGCCCAAAATTGGACTTTCCGAATGGACCACCTAAGACGCAGCCGCGGTCAACATTTAAATGAAATTATCTTCAAAAAGTAAATGTCATGGACCAATCTAACGTTTCAAATAAAGAACCGATGAGATTTTGCAAATTTTATGCGTTTTTTTTTAAAAAAAAGTTCTCAAGCTCTTAAAAAATCACCCGTTAGAATTATAATTGCTTTAAGTTATAATAAAATATCCCTTCACCTAACAATATATTATAACACTATTTTAATTTAAATCGCTAATACTCGATCGTTGCAAAATAGATAAAAAATTTAAATAAAAATATAAATAATATATTAATTTTATTTATATATTTATTTAAATTTTTGATCTATTTTGCAACAATAAGTAAAACTTAAACAATTTTTTGGAATTGTTGAATTAACTATTTTATGGTGTTCTCTTTTAATACGTACTGTTTTGCGATGTACTCTTTCGTACCATGTATGTACTTTAGTGTACCATGTACTGTTTTGTGATGTACTGTTTTAATCGGTCCTGTTTCGTACCATGTACTGTAGCGTACCATGTACTGTATTGTGATATCCTGTTTTGTGACATCCTGTTTTAGCACATCCTGTTGTGAAATGTGTCGTTTCGTATGAGACCCGTATGGAGCGTTAGGGTATTTGTTGTTTGTTTTTACAATATTACAATCCTGTTATGAAATAATATCAATTTTTTATAAAGAAATCTCGTAGTACGAGTAGCAAAGTAGATGGTCACCTCAACTCAGGAACTGACCTCATTGAGCTGGATTTAACGTAATGATTTAAATTATTAATATTTTGGGTGAAAATTCACATAATTTTAGTCACACAAAGATTTACAGACAGATCTAAAGAGAGTGTTCGTATCCCTTAGGCCCTTAGGGTGATAATAAAATGTTTTGCTCATTTGATGATTCCGCGAATGATTCAATTATTTGTATATACAAACATCTCTTTTGTTGTTTGCAAATTACGAGTCAATAAAACGCACCGGATCATTTAACATTTTGCAAATGGCTTTTAGTTCATTTGTAAGTCAATCTGATGAGCTGTGAATTAAATTGGCAAGTTGATTTGTTTCAGGAGAACAACGTTGCGAATTAAAAACCAGATTCCATTAACATATGCTAGTATCAGCTGCACTGGCCTATATTGAGCTCGCGTATGACGTATTATAAGAATAAATTAAAAAGTATTTGGCCGATAATCGTCATGCAATTTTAAAGGTTGCCGAAACTTTATCTTTGCTGTATACCTTGAATTAAGAGTCTCTAGTAATTTGCACATACACATCAGATGCTGTCGCACGCCTATTGAAACTTTTAAATAAACTATAAATATGAAGATTTTGTCAGGTGTCTATACGTATGAATAAATTCCACATACATTGGTACTCGTGGCTAAGATGCGCTCGTTATAAATAACTTTGTTGCCACTACGGTTTTAAAGCCAACCTGTGTTAAACAAAGCTATTCCGTGATAGATATTACAATTTATTCGATCTTTTTAATAATCAAATTGGAATGTACCAAGCTCAAAATGTCGAATGGAATTTGCAAATGCCTGGACCAATTTTGATCAAATTCAGTTTTATGGTGGGATTATAAGCCAATCTTAAATTAAACATAATAAGTACCTTATGTTTAATTTAAGATTGGCTTATAATCCTACCATATATGGATTAGACTGGTTAGGCTGAACAAAACCCGACAATAGTTATTCATTTACAAACGTTAAGTAAATCCCACACCCCATCTTAAATGATGATGACCATTCATAAGGAGCGAAATTCCAATTCATCCAAACTATCTCCATTGATCATCTCTTTGGCTTTTTTTATTCAAACATAATCTTCTGATATAGTTCTTTAATGGGTATGTGATTATAGTTATTCATCCAATTCAAACGGCATAATGTAATAGTCGATAAGGCAAATTTTTGGAGGCTTCTTAAATAACAGACGGGTACAATATTCGGCAATGAAACCAAATAGCTATTTTTTTTCATCGTGTCATTGTGTCATTACTGACATAACAGACAGCAGCGCAGCTCCTTATATTATAAATCAAGTTAGTTCGTCTCCGTTAAACCGTCCAAAAAGCTCTCATCAGCGTTGTCAGCGATGAGAAAGTTCAATAACTTAGAATCGATGATATATGAGCAAAATATAATCTCTATATTGCGCAAGAATCACCGAATGGTAAAATTACATAACCGAGTTACACACTATCATTAAAATTTTTAATATTTCTCCAAAAACGAAACTACAAAGAATCTACAAAGCGCTGGTAACACCATTTTTCACTACGAATCTGTTGAAACGAACCAAATTTTTATGGAAATACGGACTGATTCGACTCTTTAGAATACGAGACGATTGCTAAGGTAAGATAGCTTATCATAACCGATAGTTTCTATAAGATCAACCCTGAAGTTTACATCTTTTGTCTATCAAGACGGTTGTTCTTGATTTATCTGTATATTACTAATTTTATAGCAATAAATATTGACCCCCCTTGTATTCACAGCTGGTAATATGGTAGTTGTAATTGTAATTACAGGCTGTAATTGTTACATTTCCAGAAGTGAATTTTGATTACATCATGTTAATTGATGTTGACTTACCGTCGACGAGGTTCTCAATAATGACTCCACTTAGTGTTTGTACTCAACCTCATTCTAACTTGATTGCCGAGTTCTGATGGTTGGTCTCTTCATTTTATGCACGGTTGAGGACTAGCATAAAATAAGAGATATAGAATTCATCATTCATGTGAACATTTGGCGGGGAATTACGCCTCTATCAGATCGATCATATACACCCCAACGTCGCCAAAATCAATGAGAAGCAATGTCATATGTTGATTGTACATTGAAACACTTCGATAATGTGGTCGTAATATTTCAGAACTGTCTCCCATTGCATCATTTATGAGACTTCGACTTCTGTTAGGTTCCAAATTATTCCAATATGAATTTGATGGATGATTATTTGATTTTCTGTATAAATGGGACTTGCATCGATGGTACACCAGGATTGAAGGTTTTTTGGCAAGTTCCGGAGAATTGAAATTGCAAAATTAAGAAGCCAATATCATTATTACTAATTCACCATATTTAGAGTGTACCAAAACTAACGGTATTACAAATAACCAGATATAGGGACAGGACATGATTGTAATAATTATAGAATTGACCCAGTTTCAGAAGTTTAGTAGTCAGAGAAAATTTGTTATAGTTGTCTAAAACTAGCTGTACGCAGCCCGCTTTGCCGGTCGTATGGTTTCAAATGAAAGATTATTTTTATTTTTGGTAATATTAAATTAAAATGAAAAATGAAATCAAAAATATTTTAATTATATAAAAATTGATTAATTTGCTCCAATGCTCTTTGGTATACAACATTTCTTGTTGTTCCTTCAGGTACAATCACATATATTGATGCCAGTTTTCTCACAAGTGAGCATCCACCAGATGATTGACAGTGTAAAATTTAAACCACAAACTTCAAGTGACTGACCTTATGATTTGTTAATGGTCACATGAAAAGCTAGACGCATTGGGCATTGTATTCTTTTAAAATTAAATATCTGACGGAATTATAGTAGGAATGCTTGGGATTAACTCTTCTTCTCCTTTATATTTGCCAGTTAATATGGTTTGTCTGATTAAATTTGTCATTAATTTTTTAATAGCAAGTCGGCATTACAAAGTTTTTGTTGGTTAATATTTCGTATTATAATGATTGGTACACCAAGTTTTAATTGAAGAATATGTGGTGGTACTCCAGGAAAATCTAATGAATTTAAAAATTATATAGGATAATTTACCACTTTGTCTTGATCTAACACAATCAATTGGTTTGTATGCAAATGTTTCACCAACATTTTTATTTTAAATGGCAGTATTTATTTCATTAACGTCCTTGTTTTATGTTGTCAATATTGGTCGATCACTTATCTAATTATGATTTGATTGTTGTACAATATTTGGGTACACGCTTTCAATTATTCTTTTGAGTGTTTTAAAATACAAAACTTTTGTGGAAATGTAACTGAATCAGTTCAACAGTGCATCAATTTAAACTTTTCCATTTCCAATGTTTAATAATTGTTTTGGAAATGTTACTGCAGATTCATCGTTTTGTAATTGAAAACGCATATTTGTTGTCAAATTTAAATTTTTAAACGTTTCTCCAGAAATTATATGGTTTTAAATACGCGTTTAGTTCACCAGCTGGAGTTGATCGCAGATTATTATTTTGCATTGTTGCAATACCTTTCCTGATGTTTTTTGGTATGTTACATGTTGGTGTTTAAATTATTTGCATATTTAATGGGAGTTTTGTACTGAATGGGGTCCGCCATCTAATAATGTCCCTGCTATTCTTGAAGAAGCAATTGCTAATGCTATGTTGATTTGCGATCTTATCAATATAATTAAAAAATCGAAAAAGCTCCCATAGAAGCTGCCACTTCCAGTGGCCTACGAACCATTATCATGACTCATACAACTATACACCAATTTTTATCAAAACTGGTACAGCAGTTCTTAATGTTATAAACACACACGTCATTTTTATATACATATATAGACATTCTGGTGGATATAAAATTTGATCGTCTTGTGAACGGCAAAATGACCGGTAATTTAATCAAGAATTACAAACCCTAATTTATTTGATTTTTTGATAGTTTGCTAGACTTTTTGGACCTAGCATCCCCGCCGTCAAATTTAATAGGTTTCTGAAATTTGGAATCGGGGGTAGATTACGCAAACATTACGTCCTTACATTATTTAAATCATTTGGAGTTGTCGGTTATAAATGCGAGATACAAATCGTAATGATCAATATTTTTGTTTTCATTAAAAAGTTATCAAAATTAGTTTGAGTCGATAATCGTAAATCGTACTGAAGCCTGCCGCTGTGGATTCAAAAACATTTTTAACTTTGTTATGTTGCGCCTAGCGCGTATAGAGACTTTCATGCTGCAGTGGCATATAAAAAATGTTTACGAGCTAGGTGCAACATAACAAAGTTAAAAATGTGTGATATATAATGTAATTGTTCTTGTATTGTTGTAATGCAATTGTAAACAATTTTCATTCGGCAGCCTTCAGTCGGCTTACATAATTAACCCCCTAGTATACATCTTGAATATATAGAAAAATAAATATGACCTTGAGGTGTAATTTTAAACAACAAACGATGAGATCTGCTTGTATAAAATTATGTATCGCGATTTACGAGATGTAATCAAGGTAAACAAAATAAAATCAAATCTGCGTGAAATTTTTATAAATGGATTTATTATACTAAATCACTAAATCCACAATAACAACAACACATAGTTTATTTTTCAATCTACCAATATAAGACATTCAACTACTCCAAATTTACACACATCTACACAGAATTGCTACGACAAATAGTTATGCATTCATATTTCAGTAAAATACTTATCTTTTCATTCTCTAGTAAATAAAATACAAATACAATTTATTATTGTATTTTTTAAAGATTGAAAGAAAATCATCTCAATTTCATACACACCACTACGAAATATTGTTAGTTTCACAGCTGTTCATCGATAACGTCCTTTTGCTTTTATCTTCCATATACATACATATGTACATACATATACATCGAAACAAGACTGGAAACTAACTACATCTGTTGTATTCTGGTAAAACTAATTAGGAATAAAATCAATAAATTTTACGGTTGTGTCTTTACTTTGCTTTCTTTTTTTACCAAAGGAATTTGGTTTTTTGCTAATTTTTCAGTTAATACTGAAAATTTAGCAAAACGCCACCGTCAATCGTCTCAGATTTTTTTCCTGCGTCTTTTGATATATCATCTAAGTTTTGTTCACTAATATCGTCGCAATGGTACCAAAACTTTTGCGATTTTTTCGAATATTGTTCGCTTTGTAATTCCATAGCGGAAAATCTAGAAAGAAAAATGGAAAAAGCCACTGTCAATTTTCCTAAAAACTTCAATTAAAATTTTAAGATATAAATGTTGGCGATCGGTTTGTTAGTTTTTATGCAATGGTACCACGAAAAGTCGTGTTTTTGCAAAATACGTAAATCGGGGCCTTAATATTGTAGAGTAAAAGTGTAAAACCCACTTTCTGAAATTGAATTGAACGCGGATAAACGATTAATTTAGGATTAATCCACTGTTTGCATTTTGTGAACGACGATAAACAAAAAATAAAATCCGAGAGTTTTAATTTATCCTTTAATTTATCTTCTCTTTTTGGTGTTTAAATCTGGGAATAAAAGTCGTTTTTGTTGTTGTTCTATTTTTGGACATGCACAATAAAAATTGTTTAAATATACGAAAGTGACATATTAATATTTAAAAAATAGAATTATTTTATTATTAATTTACATATGATAATTTATGTTTTTTTAAACACCATAAACATTTCCAAACAAAACAGGAATACAATTAAAAGCTTGTTTCAAAAATAAATTGGGACAATTTAAAAACGTTTTTGCAGATGAAAATGCAGAGAGGTTTAATGCAGGCTTATAAGGTCTTCCATAAACCTAAAATTAGCGAGACAAATACCATATAATATCACGTTCGTTCACTTAAAAATATTGATTCGTCGGATCCAATATTTGAAGTATGTTACTTAGTATTAATATAAATAATATTGTTTTGACGATGATGTTGACGATCCTTCTGTCTTAAAAACATAAAAATATCACATACAGTTTTCCATTTAAAGATCAAAAATAGTTTAATAGTTACCTTTCACAAAATGTAGGTCTATCTTAAATATTTATTAATATTGAATTTAATTAAACATTTACACTTGTATATTTATCAAAACAAATTAAAAAAAATTTGGCGTTCAAACTCATCTTTTACACAATTGATCAGAAACGTCAGAAAAAAGCATTGCCAGTCATACAAAAAAGCTGCTATTAAACTGCAATAAAAGTGAGAGTAAATATTTATTTATCGTCGTTTATAAAATCGACAAAAAATAAAATTCTCGAGTAAAGATTAATCATTACTCTTGGATTTTTTGTGATTTATCCTCGTTCATAGAATCGGGCCTGTTATTAAACAAAATTCAAAAAGAAGAGTTAATCTAATATCTCACTGAAAATGTTTACTATAGTTTTATTAACTTACTGTATAATGAAAGAGCAACCATTTTCAGCACAGTATAAATTTAATGGTATACTATGTACTCGTTTTTAGTTCTTCTACAAGATATTGGTCATATAGTTATTCGACAAACTCAAAATAATACCACAAAGTTATTACAGAATACATTTCAGCTCCTCGTAATTTATTTAATGTAGCATATTAACATACAAATTTTATATACAAAAGTATTTTAATGTTTAAAACAATAAAATATTTCATTATATTATTAATGGGGTTAAAATCATACAATATTGATGAAAATACAAGAAACATATATTTAGAACATTAGGTACCACATAACTTTTAAGTATATGGAATGCACTCGTAAAATATCAGATGTCTTAAACCTCTACTGGCATACGAAATGGTTGTGTGGAATTATTTAAACCAATCATTGGTTTGGACAAGGCATAATAACAAAATCGTAGTAGATTAAATCCTGAAATAATTATTTTCTTCATTTTTTATGAACCTAAGGCATAATGCAATGATATTTTTTTAATATCGTATCGTTTCATTTCAGCCGAGCGGAAAAATTAAAAATTGTTTTGTGTTTATATAATATATCCCTTTTCGGGCCGGCCGCCACAATTGTGTGGGTGATGAAAGATAATCATGTAAAAAAATTTATTTTTGTATGATTTTTGGATCAATAGACACATTTGCGTATTCCATTAAAAATCTTTTTCGTCCGAAAAATAACACTATAGTTATAGCTTCTTTATGTTCTTTAATTAATCGGTTAACTTTATTACTTACCCGATTCAATTCTCTTTTGTCAATAATGTTTCTGGTTCTATGCCATATGCGTCTTTTCGTACGCCTTTCTTTGATCAGTTCTTGAATCGCCAGAGGGTAGTTGATTCCTTGTACAACTTTCTCACCTAATAAGGGTGTAGCTTCTTTAGCTGTATCACGCATGGAGTAAATAAAATATTTAGTTTGTAATTTAAGTTCTTGTTTAGTTTTAAGACTAACTTTTAACTCAATTAGTGTCCAGTTTCTCTCTAAATAATTCCCAATCAGTAAATTTACTAGTAAGGTTAAGTTTGGTTTTCTTTTTTATGGCTAATGTATTCAGAGTCATTAAGACCGGTGTTTGATCGGAAGTAAGGTCGTCAGTGCCTTCGACTTCAATGTAATTTGAGGCTATTCCTTTTGAGATATAAAAGTCAATCAAATCAGGAACTTTGCTTATATCTGTAGGTCAATAGGTAGGTTTACGCGATGAGTGATATTCACAACCTGACATTTATATTACTCTTAGGAGTTGTTCTCCTTTTCCTGGTATTATGAGTTGAGATCCCCACGCAGTATGTTTGAAGTTGTAGTCACCTCCTATAATAAACCTTGCTCCAAGTTTATTAAAAATGTTGACATATTGATTTCTTACGATATTATGTCTTGGTGATCTACTGATCGCCCTTAAACTTAGTTCAGCACTACCATGGTCAATCGTTATTACGACAGCTTGCATAAATGGCTCCTTAATTTCTTCTTGTTGGAAATGTAGGATATTTTGTTTGATTAAGATTGCTGTCCCTCCTCGAGCACAACCACTAGGATACAATGTCCAATAGGCTCTATATCCTGTAATTTTGATAAAGTTTTTCTCCGTAAAGTGCGTCTCTCATATTAAAGCTACATCTATGTTATTGGTTCTTAGAAATACTTCTAGTTCTTGAGCTCTTACATTAAGCCCGTTAGCATTCCAGGCAATTATACGTAAGAACGTTACAGTCATTTGCTTTTTATGTTTAAGCGGTTTGTTGGGTGGCTTGGAATTATCTTCCAGTTTATCCACCCTGTTAGTAAGCTGGCTGAAATTTTGTTTCATTTCTGGCTGAAATTCGGTGAGCAATTTCATTATATTACTAATGGTTGGCTCGTTGGGCACAGACTTCTGCCTGCTTTCTTGAATTAGATTGTTATTTGAGGTTTTGGTCACCTGGGCGTAGGAAACCCCCTCTCTAATAGTATCATATTGTTGGTTTGGCTTTTGCTGTAGGCGCTCTGCTACTGATATTTTTCTCGGTAATTGAGCATTAAGTTTTTTCTGATACACCAGGCATCCTTTATAGCTAGCCGGATGACCTTTTTCTCCGCACAGTACACAAATTGGTATAACATTTCGCGGCTTTTGACATTGTTTTGTTTGATGATTCTCTGCACATTTGACACATTTTGCTTGCCTATTGCAGAAGTTCTTCGTGTGTCCTAACTGTTGGCATTTGCACACTGAGGTATACCTATTACCTTTCTAGGTGGTTCAATAGACACCAAGCCATAATATGATTTGCAATAATAATGGTTTAAAAAAAATTATTAAGATTATTGTATTTCAATCATGTGGCAATTAAATCCCAATAAACTATGTCCTTAATGAAAACGTAAATATACTTATGTATCAAAGTTAATTACAACAACAATTTTAAAAAATAGCCATCCACATGGCAATAAATCAAACATGTTCAGGTTGTCCGTTACTGGCAACATTTTGATATAGCTTTTAAATAGGCGTATGAAGTTACGTGTTGAAAATCTAGGATAATTGATTACATAAAAGCAAACCACTATCCATTTTCCCATTTTAATTCATGTACGATATGTATTGTGAGCATTATTGTTTTCGATACGATAGGTATTGAAGAAAATGACAAACACACTTGGGCAAAATAAAAGAAAATTGTAAAAAATTTAAAAAGCATTTCGTTTTGTCTCATCAACATATTATTAAATTGATTTGATTAAATCTTTTGAGTATCCCTTACCCATTTAACGGTGACTTCATAAATAACAGTAGTGTACTGAAATAAAATCATTTTTTTCTGTTACACAGCCAACTTTCCCTCAATTTTCGTTTGATGGAAAAATAAAATCAATCAATACATATCGCTTTTCTTCCATGTGCAAATGAAGTTTGTGCTAAATTTCCTTAAAACACCAACAACAATAAATTAAAATACAGTGATACGTTAGTACCCTAGTGGAAAAATTGAAATTTTTTATACTAAAAATAAACTTACGATTTCATAGAAAATTAATAATAATTTTTGTATAATTTAAGTAAGTTATGGCAATATAAATTTAGTAGTATAATTTTTAAAATTAAACACAAATTATACTTTCGCAGATTATCTAGTTAAAAGTATAATTTTTGAATATTGTGTGATAAAATTAATACCAATATCAGTGTATTTTATGTATTAATTAAGATAACACAAAAACCAAAATAAGGATCTTTATAATTTTAGTAGGTTATGGCAATATAATTTTAGTATAATTTTTGAAATTAAACAGAAATTATACTTTCACCGAACAAGTGTTGCAGTGGTTAAAGCTTCGGCATTTGGACCGGGAGGTACTGGGTTTGAATCCCATCAGAGGCTAGATACAAATCGAATTTTCATCATTCGAATTTTCATCATCGATTACAATCGATGATGTTAATAAACACAACTAAGATCCTCTGATGGAGTGCAGAATTCAGCGCCGACCCACAGTTCATGTCAATGTACAGGTTGACATGGAGCTTGCAATGTGCAGGTGGTAAACTGTAGTTGTATGAGTAGGTGAATGGGTTAATGATGTGGAATACGTGGTATCACAATGGGCCAATAATTGCCTAAGTGTCAACCACTGAAACCTAAACCCTATACTTTCAGAAATTATCTAGTTAAAAGTATATTTTTTTGTATATTGTGTGATAAAATTAATACCAATATCAGTGTATTTTATATATTAATTTAGAGAACACAAAAACCAAAATAAGGATTTGGATAGATTTAACTTTTACCTGTTAATTAGAAAAACAATTAAATAAGTTAATATTTTATTAACTTTAATGCATTTCATACAAAAAAGACAATATTTTGTTAGCTGGTTTTTTGAGCACGAAAAAATTAAATATAAAGTATTTTTTTGCCCCGGAGCACACTATTAGTTATATCTTAATAAGAAAACATAATCGTTTAAGTGATATTATTGAACATTATTTAATACAAATGCAAATAATTAAACCTATCGAGACGAGATTGATATCACATTGACATACATATATGTTAAAACTAATTCTAAATAAAAGTTCAATTGAAACTTTACAATTTCTCTGATTATACTTGAATTGTACTGGAATTGTGTTTTTGTAAATACCTATTTCTTGAACATAAAATATGATGTTCAAGAAATAGGTATTTACAAAAACACAATTCCCCACAAATAATATAAAAATTTAAGTACCTTAAGAGTGTTGATGGAAAGTTTTGATATATCAGAAAGTTAAGAACTGGTGGCTGTAGACGACGACGATGATAAATCAGAACCACTATCCAATAACGTTAAGGACGATGATGATGATGATTTAGATGAAATGGCAGGTGAGACTTGTAAATCATTGTTTAAGTTTTTGTTGTTTACAACAGATGGTGATAATGGCAATGATGGTGTTGAATTCTGTGATTAATTAAAAAAAAAATTCAGCATTTCTGAGGTTAACTGTTCTTCTGACACCTGGATTGGTAAAGATGTGGTTTCCAGTATAATTACTTCAGAGTCGTTAACAACTAAATAACAAGTTTAAAAATAAAGCATTTTGGATATATATGTATAATATATATATATTTAGAGCGACCCATTTTCCTCATGTCGGATTTTCTACCGGGCTCAGGGCAAAAAATATTCGTTTCTATTAGAAATTTCAGGTCAATGCGAAATTTCAGGTCAATCGGACCACGTTTAGGGGTCGCACAAATTCGTTTTTTGCCAAAACAAAAACACTAAAACGACCCTTAGCAACGTTTAATATTTTCTAAGTATTTTTGAGTGTACCGAATCTAATGAAATGATAAAAAAGTGGTTGGCTGGCGTAGTAGAAAATTAGTTTTCGAGCTGTTTCTTTCAAAAAAATTATAACTCGTGAGTTCCGGCTAATTTTTTACTATTTGTAATTATAGAGCGACGAAACACGAAAAAAATGAGATATTGCACGTCATCATAGCTAAAAATTTAACAATTTTATAGCCCTTGACACGTTCACGCCGGCGCGTACCACCGGTGGCCCGCACTAAACTGTCATCGGGCGGCGCGTACTACTGGTGGCCCGCACTAAACTGTCTCATCGGGCAACGCGTACCACCGGTAGCCCGCACTAGACTGCCTCATCGGGCGGTGCGTACCATCGGTGGTACGCATTTGATTGTGCTATTAGACGTAACACCAAATATTTAGATAAAAAAAAAATACAAAATTTTACTGTCAATTTGAACAAACAAAATCTAGTTTGGTTTTATTTTTGCGATATGACACCGCAATATGCATTTTTCATATAACCATCTGCTACACATGAAATAGAAAATTGTATATGGGTAAAATCATCACATTCATTCTATGGTATATAATTCTATTTTTGCTCTTATTTATTTATAAATAAGACTCTTGTTTATTTTGAAGGAAATTTTACAACAAAAAAATTCCCTCTGCCTACTCTGTAAAAATTAAAATTTGTGGAACGTTCGTATTCAGAAATACCAATTCAGTTTCGTATCGAATTGAATTTTCGTATCGTATTCAGGAATCAGGAATAGGGCGGCGGGATTAGCCCCCGCCCGATAGAGCGAACAGCATTAAGCGCAGCCGCCAATGGGCGAGGAGCAAGAGTTACAGCGCCGTCGTGAACGTGTTAAACGATCAAAAGGTCGTTTTGTCTGTATGCACGACAATGCGATTTATTACTATTTGTTATAGGAAAAAAATTAGTTCCGATTTCTGTTTGTTTTCATATAAAGTTAATAAATACTTTTTTTTCTTTTCATTCTTAAAACTGATTTAAGCAAAAGCAGCGAAAATAATAAAAAAAAAAATATTTGTTAATTTTATATTAAAACAAACAGAAATCACAAACAGTAATGAATCGCATTGTATCTGCAAGAATACATGTGTTCTGGCAGATACAGTAATGAATCGTATTGTATGTATGCACGGCAAAACGAACTTTTGGTCGTTTAAGGGCTATACAATTGTTTAATTTTAGTTATGACGACGTGCAATATCTCCTTTTTTCGTGTTTCGTTGCTCTATAACTGCAAATAGTGAAATTTAGACAAATATGATAGGTACTATTTTAAAAATTAACCAGAACTCACG
>OX371225.1:102666368-102820804 GCA_947310385.1 Nephrotoma appendiculata | reverse complement strand
TTTTTGGCTCACTGATTTTGGATATAGACGTAATTATATTTCCTTTGTAATTTAAGTGAGAAATACTTTTTTACCTACAGTCCGTAGGTAAAAAAATATTTCTTATTACACACTTATATATTACACACTTATATACTGACTTATTACACACTTATATACTTATATACTGACAGTCCGTCAGTATAAGTAACACCTGCGTTACTTATTTTTATGAGTATTCCGAGCACCTTGACACTTTTGTTAAATACGGAGAAAATTGATTGGCTTATACCACACTCAAAAGAAAATCTTGTAATGGTTTCGTTTTTTAATTTGTAACTGCTAGGGACAAAACCCTAAAAATAATTCGAATAATGGTTAAAATCGAGAATTAAATTTAGTATTACAATTAAACTGAATTCTTAAACGTAAAAATATTTGGTAGCACAATCCAGGACCCATATGGGGTAGTAGGATCCACTAAAATCTTATTCCACTTTTTGATTAGCGGAAATATATTTTAGTTTCGGCATTTTTTGTATCGTTAGTTTAACTTGGACCGAAGTTAAAAATTTATATTCATTAAATTTGATTGCTGGAAGTTTGATAATCTTACTAATTTAATTGTCGTAATAACATATAAATATAATCTTAAAAGGCAGTTTCGAGATGGAATAAATAAAGCAAAAAAAAAAATTATGGAAATCGATTTGAATTGTATAATTCTATCCCAGAAACTTAACTTTATTAAACTGGTGGTGGTTTAAAAGTTACTGCATGCGATAGTGAAAACCAGGATAGCAACCAAAACATCTAAGTGGAGATCTTATAAACCATCTAGAGTACTATACGATAAACTAGTGTACCAATAATTTTTACGTTCAACCACTTTTTTAGAACTTTTGGTGGTTCTTCGTTTTTCGCTATAAAATTAAATTTAAATTTTGAGGAAAGTTAATTACATTCGATAAATCTTTCACCGATTATAACGGCACGAAAATGAATGTTTTGCAAATAAGTGAAACCGATTTTTTGAAATAGAACAGATAAATAAAAACAGGAAAACTAATTCGTCTTAATTCGGCCGATACTTGATACAAACAGATCAAATTTAATAATAGTTTATTCTTTATTTTCTTTGTATTTGTGAATGTTTGGATCCTATCCAAAATTTGTTTTTATCATTTATATGAAGAAATGTATGTTATAGTTATAATAAATACATACTCGTATAAACATTTTCAACCCTAGGAGGAAACAAAAGCAACATAAATAATAAAGAGGAAAATCAAAGATGAAAAGTCGTATTCATTTCATTAAATATTTTCCGTATCGATTTACTTCAGGGATCAAGGATATTTTTGATGAAGGAGAAATAGATAAAATTAACAATCTTTAGATAAAAGCTTAACATTTTTTCACATATAAAAATTTACAAACGTACAGATATACATAAATAATTCATATTTTATCAGCATAAATTCAGAGAAATAACTACAGAGAATATAAGAGTAAACAGCATAAATGGAAAGCGAGAAAAATTATATTACGTATTTATGAATTTTTTACGACCGTGACTCTTATGATTTATATATTTACTTGTTCAGCTATAATGACTTTGTAATATATATTGACGATTTGAGATTTTGAAAGAGTCGCCTTATAGCAGTAAGGTACAAACTGTTATAATATGCTAACCGTTATCTATTGGGTATACAAATTAGTCTCCGCCGTTTTTATCTAAAATTGTGCATTATTGTTAAAAAAAACGGTATAGGTTATGTTTTATTCAAAGAATTGTCCATCGCTAGCCACTACTTTTTTCCATATTTCTGGCAGCATACGAATACCACGTCGGATAAACACTTCATATTTTGAGGCTATCCATGAATCAACCCAATTTTTGGTATCTTTATATGATGTAAAGTGCTGCTCAGACAGGTCATGCGTCATCGATCGAAACAAGTGGTAATCAGACGGGGCAATTTCTGGTAAACACGGCGAGTGGGGTAAAACTTCCCAATTGAGTGTTTCCAAGTAGATTTTGACTGGCACCGCAATTTTACAGACATGAGTATAGAGTAGTGAGCCCGTTTTTAGAGGCCCCAGTAATGGTTTCATTCGGAGCTAGCAACTCATAACACACGGCATCAAGCTGATCCCACCAAATACACAACTTGATTTTTTCCATTAGGCTTGGTTATCGATGTTGAAACATGGCCAGGTAGTCCCATGATTTCTTCTTTTTTGAGTTATCGTAGTGGATCCATTTTTCATCACCAATGACTTTACGATGCAAAAAACCCTTCCGTTTATTTGATTTTATGACTCATATTTCCAATAATTTGTCACTTCTAATTTAAATACAAGTACAAGGCACGAATTGCGTTCTGCCTTCCGCTACGTTCTTTGTCTTCGACATCAAATTCATCGTTCATAAATCTTTGGAACCACTCCCGACAATTTCTCTCACTTAAGGCAGCCTTATCATATGCTTTTACAAGCAATCGATGCGCCTCAACTACAGATTTCTTCAAATTAAAGAAGTAAATCATAAGTTCCCGCAAATGACGCTTATTCGGCTTAAAACTCAACATTTTCACAAGAAAAAACATATGATGTTGATAAAAAATTGCTGTGACGTTTTACATCGGATAATTTTAACCATTTCACCAGGTGATACTTATTTTGATGTTTGACTCGTCTTTCTTTTTGTTGTACTCTTTCCATCTTAACTTAACATCGATGAATGTGAAGTTTTTAACCAAATAACACAATTAAAAAAATATAAAATTTATTAAATTAACAAAAACAAACAATGAGTTAAAGTGAAAATAATGTTAACAATGGAAACCTGACAACAGACGAATTTGCTTTTAGTAAAATCTATTATCAAAACTAGATTAAAATAAAGTAAATCAAAAAAATACATTTAAAAATATTTACATAAGGTAGAAGAAGAAATTAGTAATGTTAATAAATTATAGTATACACTATTTAAGATTCTGTTAAATATTGGCACAGTGATGAAATGAAATTACAAAGACTTTGTATATGGATTTTTGGGTTTCAGGACATTAATAATATTATTAGCCAGATCATAGAAATACTATCGAGGAGTGACTAGTATCAAATGATGGTATAAATGTGGTCTGTGAAATAAAATTGGTCTTATCAAAACACTACGGGATTTTCCCATTTGTGAATGCGTTGGAAAATCGAATCACATAGAAAATTTTGGCGGTTTTAGGTATCAGTGTATGTTCTGCCGAAGAGTTTATTTAACAAATACTTTTTGTATTTAATATGCTCAGCAACGTGAATCAATGTTTCAAAATCATTTCGTGGATATCATAAGCAAGTCCAGATGGTATTTGAAGAGACAAAATCCATACTTCTCAAAATCAAAGAAGAAGTAACAACAAACCAATCTAAAGAAGATAAGCAAAAGGTCAGAGAAGATGAAGTAGCCGATGTCGCCTCCTATATTGTATTTGAGGAAGATGAGGAAACCACTGGACCATCAACCCCATGGATCATCTTCCCCAAAAAAGCACAACAAACGCTATAAATTGCAAGCAGCCAAAGCTAAATTGTTGAAACAAAACCTAAACAAAATAGAGGATTACGTTTCAACGCTAAGACCTAGCAAAGTCTATTGCAAGCAAAAATAAAACAGCTAACAGACGATTTGAACTTATTCTACAATACACAATCACGAAAACATTATTACAGAAGCCGAAAAGGACGATTTGGATGAAGAGTATTTCGTGAACAACGTTTTTGACAACATTCAAACCAACTTCGAAATAATTGTTATTGCATTACAAGAAGAGCTGGATAAAGGATTGAGCAACTCAAACAGTTGTAATGATAACATAAAGGAGATCCCCAAAATAAAGTTACCAAAATTAGAAATTCCCTTATTTTACGGGGACTATTGGTAATTAGACAGCCTTCTATAGTCTATTCAATAGAACTGTTCATTTCAATGAAAAGCTTGAAGAGCTAGCCAATGAAGGAAGAACAAATGTATTATCTACTTTCAGTGGCCCGAGGACAAGCAACGAAGCAATTCAGCCATTTAGCATTGTCAGAACAAAAAATTATATGGAGTTCCTCCATTGGAGTTCCGTCGTCAATAGAAATGAAGATAAAAGAACGTTGGCCAGCAAACACATCAACATAGTATAGGATTTACCTACCTTAACAGAAGAATCAGCTACTGGACTGCGAACGATGCATGATTATTCCTTAGAGTGCATACATGCTCTCTCCAATTTTTGTATCCAGACAGAGCACTGGAGTGCTTTTTTAATACCCGTACTCAGGCGGAAGCTGGATGCAGAAACACACTGCTTGTACGAAACGAGCATTAACGTACCAAAAGAAATTCAAACGATGTAAAGTTGTTTTGAATTTCTTGAACCAAGTTTCATCCTCTAGCTACAGTAGCTACAGTTGTTAGAGATAGGATCATGAAGAAAAAGGAATCACCACAACAAAATATCTACTACTACTTACTCCTACAAGCTGCTTTCTATCTGAAGGACTCGAGTACAACAACCATGCTGCGGGTCATTTGCGATACATCAGCCAAAACATCCACAGGGGTATCATTAGAAGATATCATGCTAAATGAGCCCACACTTCAACAGGATCTGCTAAGCATATTGTTACCATGGCGGGAACATAAATATGTATACGCATATGTATACGTCAAATTTGTGTTCATGATGACGACCAGAATTATCAACGGATTTGTTGGAGGAAATCAAGACAGGGCAGGCAATAAAAGAATACAAGTAACTACAGTGACCTACAGTACAGCACCAGCCTCATACTTAGCCGCGAGGACATTACAACATAGTTAGTCAGAGATGAAGCTCTCACATATTCAAGCATCAGAAATTACGCTAAACGATTTCTATATAGATGACCTCATCTCTGGAAAAGGAACAACATACTCGAGGAAGCATTAGGCGCTCAGAAGCTAATAATAGCATTACTCAAAACTGGTGGATTCAATTTACGTAAATAGGCTACCAATCACAACGCCCTGATGCAAGTTATACCCATGGACCTACAAATTATTGGAGTAGCTGAATTAATCTTGATGACACAGATAAAACTCTCGGCATACATTGGAATCCAATGATAGATAGTTTCGGATTCCGTATTACGCTTATATCATCTAACAAGGAACCTACCAAACGTAGCATTCTATCAGAGAGTGCTTAACTTTTCGACCCTTGTTGTGAGATCATTCATCTCACATATTCGGACCATTCATTCAAATTTTCACCATTGCCATCATTCATAAAATGCATGTAAAAGGTACGACATTTATCATTGCAAAACCGAAATATACTCGTATGTAGAACGCGGAAATTAAAGTTGGCAAATTCAACTAAAATACTGTATCACCAAAAATAAGGAAATAGTTAAAAAATCACATAAGCTAAATCTCGAAGCATAGCAAAAGTTAACATTTCCGTAATTTTGTAAATAATACAAAATTCTTAAGCGCGACCTTGTATATATTTTCCATATGAATGACAGTGACAGTAAATAGGAAACGTGCAGACATGAAAAGAAAATACATTATACATTTTATATTTATAGATCAAAATATTTTATTTTATATAATTAAGCATTATATATTTTCATATATCGTAAATAAGGAAGCAATTTACTTCTGGTAATTGTAATATATATAGTAAATAGTTTTAATGTTAAGATCAGTGGTGAATAAATAATTAAAATGTAAAGTATCAGTTATAGTATCAGTATCAATATTAATCCAGTATTAACAGAATATTAACAATATAATAAAAATATTGAGATAACATTAAGTTAAGATAATATAATACATAAATAAAATATTAACAAAGTGAATTTGTGTAATTAATAATAAGTAAAAATTACACGATATCAAAAATATCGTCAGGCGAGCCCAACCCTTTTTATTGAAATAACACATAACAATTTAGATAGGTCTGAATCCTTATATACCAATGATTATGATTAGAGATCTCGGAAATTTTAGTTTTTTGATAAGATTTGCTAATAATTTCATTCATAGTTTAATTACACTGTTAGTAATTGAACGCACAACCACTTACGTAAATTGTAAATTAATAAAAGTTTTGTAGAAAAATTAACCATTGTGTTAAAAACTTCAAACCGGTATTTATCTAATGCAACGACTCCTTCAACTTTATCAATTCGAATATATTCTCATATTAATATACATTACATGATTCCATTTGAAAATATGTAATTGCAAACGGAAATTTTTTATCGTATGTACTCGTATCTGTGCTTTGCTTTTATTTATATTAGAGAACTGTTTTGACTTTTTCGGAATGAAGAATGGATACGAAAACTAAGGTACGGTAAATGACAAGGAATTTTCAACATTTATACTAAAATGATAATCCGATATTTAGAAATGGGTCGCATCATCTACTAAGAAACAGGGTATTTCTAAATAGTTTACAAGCCAAAAGGGCCAATCGTAGGATAAATAAGTCCGGACTCTGTGAAAATTTTCTGAAAACTCTTGATCCAACTGTCGTACATTTGACGAATTTCAAGAATTTCTTCTAGATCTAAATAAAAGATAAATAAGGAAAAATATAGATATACATATTTTTACAACTTATGAAAACAGTTTCTATTTGATCGCAATGTTTAGAGAACAAGGAAACGTGTTTGTTTTTCGACAATTGGAGCATCAAGGGTTTCCAGTGGCACTATTCTGGCTTTGGGGAAAATATTTTCATAGCATTTTTGTTTCAACTTGGTTTTTGACCTACTGCGGCACTATTCTGATAATTCCCCGGGAATAGGGAATTGTGGAAACAATTTACATGTAAATTCTGGTCAAATATTTTTTTTTCCGGCCTACTGAGGAGAAAAGTTTGATTTAAATATTTATAAATTGGGAATAATTGTTCCAGATCTACCGAGTTTTCTTTTATTTATTCTGCAGAAAAAATAGAAGGACTAGTATAACGGTCACATGACTTTAAAATATTCTGCGGGAAATGTAGTAAAAGAACACAAAAGAATATATGGTATATTTTTTGGCAGTACCTTAGGGTTTTTGAATTTCGACAGATAGGTTAAACAATAAACGTGTCGTTGCGCTTTTTATGAAAAGATCAAAAATTTATTTAATTGGTTAACTAATTAAAATATTAAAAATAATTGTAATCACAATTTTAACGCACACGAAACAAAAACGAAAATAAGTTTGACGTTTGAAACAATACATATTTGAATATTCTATTTATTCTACGTTTTGGGTCACCACAAACAGAATGCGTTCGGAATGTTCTATAAAAATAAAAGAAAAGAGAACAGAAGGAATTGAATATAAAGAATGAATAAAATAACAATTTATGTCAGTTTCGAAATCTTCGGAATCTTCAAAATGAATAAAAGAAAACACGGCTAGGTTAGGTTTCAGTGGTTGACACTGAGGCCAATTTTGGTGGTTTACCTCAGTAAGCCAAAAAAAAAATTTTAAATAAAAATTACATATAAATTCATTTTCCAATCCCCTATTCATGGGGAATTAGTGAATAGTGGCACTTATGGAATAAGCTTTTTTTAAAATTTTCGAAACAAGTTAAATGAAAAGTAATTTTTCCCAACAAACATTTTCGGAACATAAATTTCCCATTCAATTTTGTTTCTAAAATATTTACATGAAACTAAGGCTCGCATTGGACCAGAAAAATACAATTCAGACCAAAATGATATGAAAATATTTTTCCCAATTCCCTATTCCCAGGTAAAGCCAGAATAGTGCCACAGGTACTGAACATTTTTGGAACTGGGTAGATTACAACCATTTGACACATAAATTATTTGTTATTGAATTGGTTTGAAAAAATGTTGCATATTTTTATTTATCGAATGAATTATTCGGGATTTTTGAAAAAAATTGAAAAATAAAATTCAATCGTCTGATGTTTCTTTTCTGTCTTATTTATTATTTAAAGTTAAATGTTAATGCTTTTTTAAACATCTACCGTAATTAAACTTTCATATAAACTTTCCAAATTTTTTTCCGTTCTTCATAAATTAGAGCCTCGAACTCCTTTTCCTACTCTTAAATTTTTCTAAATAAACGTACGTAGTCCACTAGTATTTTTTGTTACATTACATGTAAAATATATTGCAAAAAGAAACTGTTGTCCGTAACCCACATGTTTCAAGAAGTAAGGTATACAATTTTTGTAGTGAGGAGCAGAAATTAAAAGAATAATATTATACATATTTTAAGAATAATTTTATATTAGGAGTGAATAAAATACATGTTATCAATTCCAATCCCAAATGAGTCAGAATACTTAACATAAACCTTCTTGTTATATTATTTGACAAATTTTAATGTATAATAATAAAAAGATTAATTTTTGTTTCAATGTTTCACCGTAGGTTAAAATGGAACAAAGTACTAATATACGTAAGTATATGTGGTCGTTCCACAAGAATAAATAAAAAAAAATAAATAATTTATAAGTAAGAAAAAATCCGTTACTTAAAAAATACGTTACCACCGTCCGCCATATAAAACTTAAAAAATTTCGTGTGTTAAAAATATAGAATGTTCCTTGTTTCGAAAATTATATAAATGTATATAATACGCGTAAACATAAATAAGAATATAATTTTTATTTTACACGTAAAGTTTGAAATTACTTTACGACGTAACTACAATTTTTATAAACATGCTGTGATTATAGAAAATTGTTTAGAGCAGTAAGAGGAAATGATTCTAATTTTTTCCCCCGTCTTGTGTAATAAAATGAAAAGAATAAAAAATTAAATGAAGGAAAAGGTCTGCAATAAAACAAATGTGTAATAGAATTAAAATTAGTATGTACATTTATCTGTTGAAAATAACATTTTCTTTTAAAACAGTAAGTCTAAATAATAAAATTCAGTAAATTTATAGATAAGAAGTTTCGGGCTCCCTAAAACAAATTTGCTTAAATGGAATCATTGTTTGTTTGAAATTATATATGTTACGGTCAAATTCTATAATTGGTTATTATATATAATTACCGGTTAGATAATTATCACTTTGACCGGTTATTATAACATATAATTATCAAACCCACTTGGTTAAAGTGTTAAATATGAAAGTTTAAAACTGAGAATCCTGTATTCTCGAAATAGTTCACCCTTCACCCCACGAAGTATTTTTTTATAGTATTAGTGCATTTTAGAATTTGGAATAGTAGAGACCAATTAACAATCTAATTTAATAAATTTTATTATACATATTTAATTCTAAATTGGAAAAAACTGTTTTGTTTGCTTCGAAATCTATTAAATGAGAGATTCGGAAGCAAATCGGAATTTGGAATAGTAGACTAATGGCTTTACTAACTCGCGGAAGCTTTACTATTGTGCCAATAGTAAGCTGTTATTAACTATTCCAAATTTCAATTAGCACTAATACCATACAAAATATTCCGTGGGGTGAAGGGTGAGCCATTTCGAGAATACAGGACTCTCATTTCATAGATTTAATGAATACATCATAATGAAATATTGTTATTATAGTTTTAAACTTTCATATTTAACACTTTAACCAAGCGGGTTTGGTAATTATTTATAATAATCGGTCAAAGTAAATAACGATACTTTTGAAGGGGCTGGACCCCGGGATCTAGGGGCTGTGGTACACATTTTTTCTCAAGTTTCAATTTTTTTAAGATTTTTTGACGGGAATGACTTTAGGAAAGGGGTTATATGAAATTAGTAACCTGCTCCAATCCGGTAGTCTGCCCTGGATCAAGAATTCATTTTTACTTGTATAGATACAATTATTTAAATATTCCGAAATAGCACATTAGCCGCAAATTTAGACACCAAAAAGGATATATAGCGTGCGATTATTATACACAAATCCTACCTCTACTATAATTGATTTAATTGTTCAAATTAATTTTGTTAATTTAAATTTAAGACAATCTTGAATCACTTTAGCTGAAGACAAATCTCTGAACACTTATATTATCCATACTAATAATCCATTTTTACTGGTTTGACATATACTGTTTAGTGCGATATCCTATTTATCATATCCTGTTTTGAAATGTACCATAGTCAGCGAATTAACATTCTATTTTAATCCACTATTGCAACCTGCGGCTTTTAATGAAAATAGTAGTTTCATACTAAACGCCAATAGTTTATTACTTTATTTAGTTTATTACTTAAATAATCAATGATTGTTTCATAAAATCAATTCTAGGAAAGGTACTAAAAATTATTTGTACGTATAAACTGATTTACTTTGAAAAGTACTAGCGTTTTATATTTGAAAATAGCATCTTCTACAAGAAACATCCTTGGATTCAAATTATTGTACGTGTAAAATTGCCTTAGTTTGAAAAAAGTTCTTTTGTTTTTTGAAATGTCATTTTCAACCACAGTTCGCGGTAAAACATATCGAAGTGGACATAGTTTTAATCGTTTTGAATAAATTAATATTAATTTGTGTTTCAGATGCCGTTGTTCTCGATTAGTTAGCTATATTGCAATAAAATAATTGTTGGTGATTATTTTCCAGGTATTAAATATTATTTCAAGTGAATAAACATTCTTATTAGATTTAAGTTTTCAGTTTATAAACGTGTCAACGTCCCAATTTATTAATCTATGATTACCTTTTGATTGTAGATAACATTTGATTTTGCTTATAAAAAATCCGTAAAGACATTTTCAAACATAGTTCGAGTGAAACGTATCGAAGGGAACATTAAAATCGTTTTGATAAATTAGTACTAATTTCTGTTTTGAATCCCCGTCATTCCTGATTAATTAGCTACAGGTTTCATTTTTGTTTAAAAACTTTGACAAGCACGTAGAACAAATCCCGATATGGAAATACAGTTTTCAGCAAACATATTTAATGAAGCACTTATATTACTCGAGGATGCATGCTTATACATTAATAACAAAGTCATTTCCCAACTTGGGTTGCCAGCACCGACACGCCATGGAAACATTGTTCGTGATAGAGATCTATTACGAGAACAAAATTACGACGCTGGTCATTTACGAGTTTTCGCTGAAACTCAAAAAAGTTTCTTACTGCATGATCAAAGACATGCATACACTAAAGTGATGCAATACATAGCAAACGGTAACGGAGGAATTATTTATCTTGATGCACCCGGAGGTACTGGAAAAACATTTCTTCTTAATTTGATACTTGCTGAAGTAAGACAGCAGAATACAAACGGCCTCGCTGTTGCATCATCTGGAATTGCATCCACTTCACTCGATGGAGGAGGCACAACACATTCAACGTTTAAACTACCATTGAATTTGAATCAAGCGGATAATTTTTCTTGCAATATATTTTACACGAAATTCGGGAATTGCCACGTTATTAAAAACATGTAAAATCATTATTTGGGATGAATGTACCATGGCACACAAAAAAGCATTTGAAGCGGTTGATCGTACTTTGCGCGATTTGCGACAAAATAACCGACCAATGGGAGGAGCTCTAACACTAATAGCTGGTGATTTTCGTCAAACTGCCAGTCATTCCACGATCAACACCCGCTGATGAACTTATTGCCTGCCTGAAGGCGTCTCATCTTTGGAAACACGTTACGAAAATCACACTATCTACAAACATGCGTGTGAATTTACATCACGATGGTACAGCTAAAACATTTGCCAGGCAGCTTTTGGACATGGGTAACGGGAAATTGCCAAATGACCCTGTAACATGTGAGATATCGTTCCCGCCTAATTTTTGTCAAATGCTGCCATCAATACAGGACGTGGTAATGAAAGTATATCCAAATCTGCCAAATAACTTCAAAAATCATGATTGGCTGTGCGAACGTGCACTCCTAGCTCCCAAAAAATAATAAATAAATGCTGCGAATAAATTAAATAATGAAATTCAATCGCAACTACCCGGGACACTAATGAAATACAAATCTATCGACACGGTTACTGATGTGGTTCAATCCGTCAATTATCCAATAGAGTTTCTTAATTCTTTGGAGTCACCTGGTATTCCACCACACATACTATTTTTAAAAGAGGGTCCACCAATAATACTGCTCCGAAATTTAGATCCACCGAAATTGTGCAACGGAACACGGCTTTGTGTGAAGAAATTGATGCCGAATGTGATTGAAGCAACGATTATTACCGGTAAAAGTAAAGGAGAAGATGTGCTAATTCCGCGCATTCCTATGATTCCCACCGATTTGCCGTTTGAATTTAAGCGAGTACAATTCCCATTACGCCTTGCTTTTGCAATGTCAATCAACAAAGCCCAGGGGCAATCATTGAAAATAGCTGGTATTATTTGGAAAATTCATGCTTTTCACATGGCCAACTGTATGTTGCTTGCTCCAGAGTGGAAATGCCAAAAAATTTATTTATTTACACACCAAATGGAAAAACCAAAAATATTGTTTATCAAAAGGCTTTATAATAAAAATTATTAACTAAAATATCTTTATATTTATTATTCACTTTGATCTGGTTGAAGGTTTGTAACCAGTAATTCAGCTAGTTATATATAATAACCAATTATACACTTTGATCGTAACATATATAAGTATAGTACTCGTATCTTTTTTTTAAATGCTAAAAATTGCAATACTGACTAAAAATAATCTAGAATAACCTTAAAAGGACCTCAGTTTTAGGATTTTGATTCATTGCACTGTTAATATGTAGTTCATTCGGATAAAAAAGAGAATCGGTCTGTTTTTGATATCCTTTTAGCTACAGGGTGTTTTAAAAATTCGATTCAGAAAAAATTTACACAATTATTAAATTATAACTTAAACTATAAAATGTTTAAAAGAAAATAACAAAGTTACATTTATTTAACTGGAAATTGCGTGGGCTTTATTTAAGTGGTCATCATTATTTTAAAGCTTGTGAACATTACCAACTAAGTTATATATTACTAATATACTTATGTAGATCCTGGCAGAATTAAGGAAGGAATTGGTTTATTAAACTTAACAATTTAACCATGTGTTCTGAAAAGTTTGGAGAGTTAAAATTTCTTAACCGATTGGGTAAAATACGGTTTGTATGATTGAAACGTAATTCCTACCTACATACAGTTCTAAAAATAACATATTTGATTTGAATGGGCTAAAATTCGCTTCTCGTTAACAAATTAAACTCTTATACGAGTTTTGAAAACGGTTGTGAAAATTGCCAATGTGAATAGAACTAATCAGTTTCTCAAGCAATTTGAATAAAGCTCGTTTGTTGCATTATATAGTGAGAATGATATGAACTGGACTACGAATATGGATGGAACTGGTCAAGTTGAATGCAAAAAATATCTCTCTCTCGCTGGCACTATACATCCCACCAAGGGGTTTAGCCGCCTCAAATGAGGTCTCATAATCTATTTATTTGTTTTTATTTATTTATATAAAGAAATCTATTTTGTAATATACATGTATGATTTCAGATTATTTACAGTTATAGTTAAAATTATATTAAAACAACAAAAAACTTTAAAACAGAAAAAAAAAATATAAACCAAATTTTGGTTTAAACAATTAAAAATTTAAAAAATAGTCTTTAAGGATATTTTAAAGTTGTCCTTTGATAAGTTGAAGTCAAATAGGTCGTCGATTAAGTTGAAAGATTTAGACATCCTATTAATGGGGTTGTTTTCTCCATAGTTAGTAGAATGGTGTTCAAGTGCTAAAAATTCATGGTTTCGAAATGTTCTGCATGGCACGTGAATTGATATGTTTTCCAAGATGTAAGCTGAATCAACGTAACCAAGCAAAACGTTACCAATAAAAGCCGCGCCCAAAAGAAGTTGTCTATTTTCAAGCATGCATATTTTGTAATCCGTGCATCTTGTTGTGTATAGAGGTAAGCGAGCCACATTTTCATGGAATGATAAGTTGTGGCCGTAATCCCAGTCACTTTTGATTGCTTTCAATTCTTTTTATGTGTACAGCATAGTATGGATTCCAGTTGAGATCGAACATAAGCGAAATAGAGTGAACATAAGGTCATACTTTCATTTCGGATAATGAGTGATTAATTCATTGATCCTAAACCCGAGTCGAACCCGAGGACCTCCAGTCGCTGGAGCAAGCATGCTGACCACTTTGTCACCGGGGCGGAAAAATTTGATTCTGGAAAATCGTATATTTGAATGAAATTAACCCATTTCTCGGTCGATTACAGTTTAATACATTCCGAATATCTCGGTGATATATTTCTTTTGCTTTCTTTTACCAAGTAAAATAAAATACAGTAATCATGAAATTTTGAATTTGAGTGAAGTTTCGCTTCTATTCCAATGAATTCTTTCTCCCAAATAGTTTGTAATTACTTAGAGGGATGTTGTAGACGAGAGCTTACGACGTGAATTGAAGTTGGTGTTTGAGATTTATATTAAACAACAATTCTTATTTTCGTCATATAATCTTTTGGAATAGATATGTTGATGACGTGTGGGTAACTGCAGCAGGGAAACTTTTGAATTTCAAAATGAAACTTGGCATACTGATTAAGCCCAATTTGTGCTAATTAGTGCTCACGGGAAAAAATTAGTGCTAGTCCAGGAGCCGAAAAAACGAGAAAAGAAAATTTAAATTTCGCCTGAAAGACGAAAAAAATAAAACCCAATTTCTAGAAAAAAACAGAAAAAATTTAAACCTAATTTCAAAACTTCACAAAAGCGGTTCCACCGACGAAATTTGTGCTTATCATTGAAATATGATTTTTATAAATTTTCATTAATAAATTGAGGAAAAACAAATTAGCCCCTAAAAGATACTATATTGAACATTAAAAATACACAAGTATACCGTTCAATAATATTTTTGTTGAACAACAAAACACAATTAAAAATAAAATAACTTATTATAAAATCAAAGAATAAGAATTTCAGATAGCATATTCCTGTCACGCATATTCATTGCCATCCGAAAAATATAGTGGCCGAATTTGTGCTAATCCAGAATTGGCCCAATTCCGTTGAACAACAAAGACCGTTGAATGAACAATTTTCTGACAAAAAATGTTCTACAAACCAATGAAGTTGGCACTTCTCATTGCATATTCCTGTCACGCATGTTCATTGCCATCCGAAAAATATAGTGGCCGAATTTGTGCTAATCCAGAATTGGCCCAATTCCGTTGAACAACAAAGACCGTTGAATGAACAATTTTCTGACAAAAAATGTTCTACAAACCAATGAAGTTGGCACTTCTCATTGCATATTCCTATTAAGTATGTTCATTGCCATCCGAAAAATATAGTGGCCGAATTTGTGCTAATCCAGAATTGGCCCAATTCCGTTGAACAACAAAGACCGTTGAATGAACAATTTTCTGATAAAAAATGTTCTACAAACCAATGAAGTTGGCACTTCTCATTGCATATTCCTGTCACGCATGTTCATTGCCATCCGAAAAATATAGTGGCCGAATTTGTGCTAATCCAGAATTGGCCCAATTCCGTTGAACAACAAAGACCGTTGAATGAACAATTTTCTGACAAAAAATGTTCTACAAACCAATGAAGTTGGCACTTCTGATTGCATATCCCTATCAGGTATGTTCATTGCCACCCGAAAAATATAGTGGCTGAATTTGTGCTAATCCAGAATTGGCCCAATTCCGTTGAACAACATAGACCGTTGAATGAACAATTTTCTGACAAAAAATGTTTTACAAACCTATGAAATTGGCACTTCTGATTGCATATTCCTATCAGGTATGTTCATTGCCATCCGAAAAATATAGTGGCTGAATTTGTGCTAATCCAGAATTGGCCCAATTCCGTTCAACAACAAAGACCGTTGAATGAACAATTTTCTGACAAAAAATGTTCTACAAACCAATGATGTTGGCACTTCTGATTGCATATTCCTATTAAGTATGTTCATTGCCATCCGAAAAATATAGTGGCCGAATTTGTGCTAATCCAGAATTGGCCCAATTCCGTTGAACAACAAAGACCGTTGAATGAACAATTTTCTGACAAAAAATGTTCTACAAACTAATAAAGTTGGCACTTCTCATTGCATATTCCTATCGGATGGCAATAAACATACCCGATTGGAATATGCAATGAGAAGTGCCAACTTCATTGGTTTGTAAAACATTTTTTGTCAGAAAATTGTCCAATCAACGGTCTTTGTTGTTCAACGGAATTGGGCCAATTCTGGATTGGCACAAATTCAGCCACTATATTTTTGGGATGGCAATGAACATACCTGATAGGAATATGCAATCAGAAGTGCCAACATCATTCGTTTGTAGAACATTTTTTGTCAGAAAATTGTTCATTCAACGGTCTTTGTATTTGAACGGAATTGGGCCAATTCTGGATTAGCACAAATTCAGCCACTATATTTTCCGGATGGCAATGAACATACCTGATAGGAATATGCAATCAGAAGTGCCAATTTCATTGGTTTGTAAAACATTTTTTGTCAGAAAATTGTTCATTCAACAGTCTTTGTTGTTCAACGGAATTGGGCCAATTCTGGATTAGCACAAATTCGGCCACTATATTTTTCGAATGGCAATGAACATACCCGATAGGAATATGCAATGAGAAGTGCCAACTTCATTGGTTTGTAGAACATTTTTTGTCAGAAAATTGTTCATTCAACGGTCTTTGTAATTCAACGGAATTGGGCCAATTCTGGATTAGCACAAATTCGGCCACTATATTTTTCGGATGGCAATGAACATACTTAATAGGAATATGCAAGGTGAAGTTCCAACTTCATTGGTTTGTAGAACATTTTTTGTCAGAAAATTGTTCATTCAACGGTCTTTGTTGATCAACGGAATTGGGCCAATTCTGGATTAGCACAAATTCGGCCACTATATTTTTCGGATGGCAATGAACATGCGTGACAGGAATATGCTATCTGAAATTCTTATTCTTTGATTTTATAATAAGTTATTTTATTTTTAATTTGTTGTTCAACAAAAATATTATTGAACGGTATACTTGTGTATTTTTAATGTTCAATATAGTATCTTTTAGGGGCTAATTGTTTTTCCTCAATTTATTAATGAAAATTTATAAAAATCATATTTCAATGATAAGCACAAATTTCGTCGGTGGAACCGCTTTTGTGAAGTTTTGAAATTAGGTTTAAATTTTTTCTGGTTTTTTCTAGAAATTGGGTTTTATTTTTTTCGTCTTTCAGGCGAAATTTAAATTTTCTTTTCTCGTTTTTTCGGCTCCTGGACTAGCACTAATTTTTTCCCGTGAGCACTAATTAGCACAAATTGGGCTTAATCAGTATGCCAAGTTTCATTTTGAAATTCAAAAGTTTCCCTGCTGCAGTTACCCACACGTTGATGACATACTATGTCTATGGAAAGGAACTGATAGACTATTAGACTCATTCCTTACATGGTTAAATTCTCAATATCCCACCATTGATTTAACGTTGGAAAAAGAAGAAAATAAATGTATTATTTTCTAGATATAACAATAACCAGGATTAATTCTTCTTTAGACTTCAACATTTTTCGGAAACCCACGTATACAGACGCTGTTATCCCTAGTTCTTCAAACCATCCCCATAATATGAAAATGTCAGCTTTCCACTCACTCATAAATAGACTAATACATATCCCTTTGACAAATTCAAATTATAACATAGAGCTTATTTATCCGCCGGATAGTCCAACGCGGGAGAATTGGCGTCGCTTAGAGTATATAGGAAAAATGAGCCAACGGATTAGCAACATCGTGTTGTCCGATTATACCAATATTAGTTGTGCTTTTTATAATAATAACACAATAAAGAAAATGATTTTTTACAATAAACCTAGAGTTGATCGCCTTTCCAAGTCTGGTGTTTATAGGATCAAATGCAATGATTGTAGTCTCCTATATTGGTCAGACTGCGCGCAATTTTGGAGTTTGAGCTAAAGAACATTTATCTGGTTGCAATCAATCAACTTTCCATAACCATTTAACTTCAGAAAATCATACAGCTAGCTTAAACAATTTAGACATATTACATATAAAACCCAAAAGCAGACGTTTAGATACCTTAGAATCTTACGAAATTCAAAAATACATATTTCTTAACCAAAATATCCTCAACGAACAGAGAAAAAATTCCGTTTCTCACCAATTATGGATTCCGCCCTATTCTATTCTCACGTTCGTAATAATATGACTAATACGTCGGGTAATTAAATGTACTTCAATATACTTTGAATTTTGTTACTCACCAGATGACTAATTACTTACCTGCTATCTTCCTCCCGCTTTTTTATTATTAATTTTTCCGTATAAACAACAGGTGGCTGGGACGATCAATAGATTAATTTTGGGTCTCATACGAAACGACACATTTCACAACAGGATGTGCTAAAACAGGATGTCACAAAACAGGATATCACAAAACAGTACATGGTACGCTACAGTACATGGTACGAAACAGGACCGATTAAAACAGTACAACACAAAACAGTACATGGTACACTAAAGTACATGGTACGAAACAGGACCGATTAAAACAGTACATCACAAAACAGTACATGGTACAGTAGAGTACATGGTACGGAACAGGACCGATTAAAACAGTACATCACAAAACAGTACATGGTACACTAAAGTACATGGTACGGAAGAGTACATCGTAAAACAGTACATATTAAAAGAGAACACCACAAAATAGTTAATAGTCAATTTTATTTTACGGTTTTAATAACTAGTTGTGTGGGTACGGAAAAGTACTATGTCAAAAATTTATTTTTGTATGTTTTTTGAACCAACATACACATTTGTGCATTCCTTTCACACTTATTTTCGCTCGGAAAAACACTATAACTATACACACAATTGTGTTGGTTGTACTTCAAATCAACCGATATTTTTTATCAAAACCGCCATTACATACTATGGTTTTTTACTCACACATTTGTGTGGTTTGGACTTAAATTGAGCCATTTTTTTGGTTAAAAAAGCGATATATTTATTTATATACGTATTTATTTAAATTTTTGATCTATTTTGCAACGATCAAGTATTAGCGATTTAAATAAAAATAATGTTATATGTTGTTAGGTGAAGGGATATTTTATTATAACTTAAAGCAATTATAATTCTATATAGTATACTGTCTAATTACTCTAGGTGAAGGCAAATATCCACTTGATAATACCCTAATTACTAAACGTATTCAATAAAAAATATTTAACAAATCAAGCTGAAAAAATCCTCCAGCTTAACGTTCAGTAAAATGTACTTTAGTGTACCATGTACTGTTTTGTGATGTACTCTTTTTATCGGTCCTGTTTCGTACCATGTACTGTAGCGTACCATGTACTGTTTTGTGATGTACTGTTTTAATCGGTCCTGTTTCGTACCACGTACTTTAGTGTACCATGTACTGTTTTGTGATGTACTGTTTTAATCGGTCCTGTTCCGTACCATGTACTTTAGTGTACCATGTACTGTTTTGTGATGTACTGTTTTTATCGGTCCTGTTCCGTACCATGTACTGTTTTGTGATGTCCTGTTTTATTACATCCTGTTTTGAAATGTGCCATAGTGAGCGGCTTCGATTAATTTTTACTGTCTACTTTTTGTCTCTCCTTTTATTTTGTTTTTTGCCTTTTTTCTAACATTTCTAATAACACTAGAAAAAGAAGTGTTTAATAAAATGTGTTTATTACGTGTAAGTGTGTTTCGCCAAGTGCATGCGGCAAAAAGTGTAAAAAGTACACAGATCATTCATTGGGAACACGAACAATGGTTTATCCAAAAATCAAGCAACCCTAGTTAAACAATTTCAGCAAGAAACGATACCCTTAATATTCGTATTTAATATTAATATTTTAGCATATTACAAACTTATTACGTATTTATTGGCCATTTGGATAAGTGAGTTTTACGTTAAATCGAAAATATGACCCACTGAAATGGCCTAACCAGTGTATCGTTTAAAGCTGCTAAGTTTTAGCATAATAAAAGAAAGATTTTTTTATTTAGACCAAATTTTTCGTCTAAATCTGTGACATTATTTATGAATCATAAACCATAAATCGGTTTGAATTTTTCAATTTACTATGTACAATTTAAGATTTCAACACTATAATTTCATAAAAAATATTCAATAAAAAATAACGTGAACGTAATTACGCAACAGATATAATTAATAATTTATTTTATAGCGGACTGTATATTTTTTAAGAATTGCTGTTAATAATTAAGAAATACCAAGTCAATAACATATTTTCCCCTTTGAATAAACAAAACATGATCGTACTCGAACACAAAGTAGAAATTACATAGAAAAATTTGTCGACAGAATAATATGTTGGAGAGATTCTATAATACTTTTATTAAATCAAAATGTAGGCAATCAAGAAACTTAACGATTCGTTTCAACTATATATAAAATAAAAACCAAATTATTATAAAATATAACAAAATTTAAATTAGAAATATGCTTTTAGTGTTATTAGTTCAAAATTATTTGACAAAATTATGTTTATTTTCCGCAACTTTCGTATTTAAAATGAAAAAAGGTAGCTGTAAAAGGGGTTGTTTTAAATAAAAAGAAGTTATAAACAGTGTAAAATTGTGATTTGTTACAATCTTAAGTAACAAATTTCTTCAAAATAAGAGCGGTATATAGTAATCACGATAAAAAACATATCCCAAAAAATCTGCACCAAAAATTGATTCTGATGTTGAAAATGCATGTGCTTTACCAACCGGTTATCATGGAAGAGTAGCCAAACGTAAACCATACATTTCTCTGGTAAATAAGGAAAAAAAGGCTACAATTTGTTAAGGAACGCTTTGGGAAGTCAGAATATTTTTGGAAAAATGTGGTATTCAGCAACGAGAAAACTTCAGAATGTGGAAATAACATCATACGTATTGATTGTATTCTTAAGCCTAAGCTTAATTTTAACTAATTAAACACTAAGTACAATTGAACTGTTTGATGATTTTTTTTCTGCTATTTAAAGGTTATTAAAAGTATAAGAGTATGAGCTTATGTCCTCAAAATGGTGTAGGCAGTTCACAAAATTACCTGTATTTTTATTGTTTTACTATGTATGTGACAATATATATAAATAAATAAATAGCATCATAGTCATAAGCCTAACTGTATATTATAATTCATTAAACATAATACGTACATAAAACTAAAATAATAAAGTTAAATAAATAATAAATTAATTTATTATTTTCTATGTACTTGTTCAAAACTAGAAAAACGGGATGATAATCAATAATTAAAATTATTTTTTTCTCGTTCAATAATAGTCTTCATTGTTTCATGTACAGTATAATAATATGTAAATATGTGGCATTATGTTAGCAATGTTTTTGTCTGCTGTTTATAGTAAAAAATTTTACATAAATTATTATCTTGCACAACAGATCATTCATGCTGTAGTAGTTAGTTTTTAGAATAGTAGCTAAGGAACAAGTTCGTTATTGTTATTATTGGTGATTAAAGTTTTCTTTGGTTTCTACCACTATGTCCAGTTTATGGAAAAATTCATTTTACTAGTCAAACAATTAATTATATCGTGAAAAAGACGTAATGTATATACATACATATTTTGATTGGCTGTTAGTCAAATTCAAACGCTATCATAACAAATTGAAAAAATAAATGGCTTTGAAATAATACATTTTTTTCACTTTGAAGTTTCCATCTCATAAAAATTAAATTTAAATACTTATGACAAAAACAAAAGTCAAAGGAAAAAGCTGGAAATATGTAAAACTAAAATTAAAATCAATAAAGATATATACGAGTACATATTTAAATGCATATAAACATCGTTGTTATTGGATCTGACAGTGATCCTTTCATTTATAAATTAGTTATGAGTGGTTTCGAAACATGCACATATGTAATAAAAAGTTGAGGCTGCATCAGAACTCAAAGGTATATTCTTGATGCTGTTGATTGGACATTTTCGGATCAGATGGCCGTAGAACTATATGATGTCAAAAAGGCACTTCAATAAATAGAAAGAATGTCGTCCCCGACCATCAAACACGATGGAGGAAACGTCATGGTATGGGGTGCAATGGGTGCCGGTAGGGGAGGAGGGGGGTGGAAACCTGGTGTTTGTTGAGACTACCATGAATAAAGAACGATATTTGCAAATTTTATAGAATCATTTAAAAAGCAATGCAACAAAAATTGGAATATCTGGACATTTTAGTTTAGTTCAAAACAACAATCCTAAACATGAATTCCACTTATTAAAAAATTGGTTGGTCTATAATGTAAAATCCACTTTACCGTACCCTCCATAACCACCAGATCTCAAACCCATCGAACATCTTTGGGATAGTTTTGAAAGACGGGTGCGACATTATAGTATTAGAACAAAAGCCGATTTACAATCTAAATTAATCGAAGAGTGGCACATAGTTCAAAAAGGGTGACATACAAATTATTCAGCCTTATTGCGGTTGTCGTTTCGACGTAAATTTGGGTCCGACGGTGAAAATTTGCATTGTGAATATCGTTTGCGACACCACCACTGGCCATGTTTTAGTCGATGACATTTTAATACCCGACTCTAGTGTATTTGTATACGACGTGCAATCATAAAAATGTAAAGTTTTAACATTTTCTTAAAATTATGAAAAATTGCAATAAAAAACCAATTAAAATAAAACAACAAATTATTTTAGTAGATCAAATACGTATTTTATTTTTAGGAAAATAACAAATACAAATCAGTTTGAGAAGTTAGTGAAATATCCAGGAAAACTCCATCGACGATTTAATGTACGAAGTTCTACCCGATCCAACAACATGGGCAATTTGTGGACGAACAGCTGGTGTAGTATCAATGCAAGGCATTGAACATCAACAAATAACACTTGAAATATTACCGCTTAGCACTGGATTTCTGCCACTGCCCAGTATTCGACTATCGAAATATATGTCAGCCGATAAATCAAGAGTATTCAAATTCACGTACTGGCTAGTAATAATTTACAATAATTAAGAATTTTATTATTTTATAAATAAATGGAATTATATATTTAACCACAGAAAATAATTTACATGGCGCCATATTTATTTTGACAGATTATAATTTATTAGAATTCACAAGAGATAATTTAAAGGAGAAAATTCACAAAATTGCGACATGTTTTCGTTTTACTGCGGCCAATACTGTAGTTTCGTTTTTCTTACACAATACAAAATAAAAAAATTCACGACTCGACGTTGTCGTGTCGTTTTCAAATCATCACGACAACCACAATAAGGCTGATTTAATTGTATTTATTAGTAATAAAACTATGAATTATTTGTTTTTTTATGTATATTTTTTCTTTGACTACGTTTTGTTATATTTTTGTTAAGTAAATGAATTAATTTTTATATTTTTATTTATTTTTTTAAATGTGTCATTATAGTTAATAAATAGAAAAAAAATCAAATACTAAAGATACATATTGTATAAAGAAAATATATGAATTTATTGAAAAAAAAACGATGTTGTTCTTTTATGTATAGTGTAGCTTGATTTTTCGTTGGGGTACTAAGGGGCTTTTGCGAATCGGCTACGTTTTACACACGCGTTTACTTATTGGCCGCCATCTTAAATAAGTATGCTAAATCCATCCGAAATGATTTTCTGTACTTATTTACTGTTTAACGCCAAAACAAAAAAAAGTATTTTTTATTGTTAACTATGCGATTTGTTTTGAGGGTCAAGGTTCACTCTGTTCTCCACTGTTAAGCTTTTACGTCCTTAATTTACGCCTCCCGGCCAACTTGAGGACGTACGGCTATAGGACCGATTTAAGACCATCTGCACATTGTAAGCCCATGCTAGCCTATGCTGGCATTGAAGATGGGTCGGCCCATGGGTTTGTAGCGGCTCAAACAGAAAAATCCTTTTCACTTCATAGCACTCCTCGTAGTAAAAACTATTTATACACCGTGCCGCTTAATTACGAGGCATTGCTCGCTTTGCTGAATATCGCTATTTCGCCATCTACATTTGCGAATCTCAATATTAATCGATTATCGATTAATATCGAGAATTTTAGGAAGACGTGAAAGGAAAAAGAAACGAAAAAGAAAGTTAGTCGGGTTTTAGAAATTAACAAAAGTGAAAGTGCCGCGAACAATCGTTCACACACAACAATCTTTGTGTGAACTAATTTTAATACAACATTTTATTCTAAAATGTATATATATAGTGAAAATTTATTCAATAATAATATATAAATAGTTTTAACGAACAAAATATAGTGAGTGTTATTTATTTATTTAACCAACAGTATTAATTTACATCTGGTATTTAAAAATAGGTTTATTAATATAAATCAAATTTGAATAAAAAAAAAATTTAGAACTCTTTTAAATTCATCTCTGGACAAATTAAAATCGAACACGGTAGATACAATATTAAATCCACGGCTAGAATTACAAACCGCGTCCTACATACCAAAATTAGACCTATGGAAGTGCAGATCAATCATTAAGCCTCGGTGTCTGAGTGATCTCACTGGGGCACGTATTGAAAACAAGGACAGTAGATGTGAACAATCAATTCGGCTCATTATAACGTCGCGCACAAACATTGCACAAGAAATTTGTCTTCGGACGAACAAAGATTCAATATTCAGTAACAAACAACAGCCTAGATACGGCGGAAGCACATACTTAGGAGCGTTTACCTCTCGAAGAAGTCGCCTTAAGGCAAACAACATAAATAGTTTCTGGATTGATTCTATACGGTTAGAGGAATTGTTATAGTACAGATTCCAGACAGTTGACGCATACTCCAAGTGCGATCGAACAAATGAAGCGAAGAGGACTTTTAGAGTATATGGATCATGAAAATCTTTGGAGAAACGGATTAAAAACCCTAACATTGAATTAGCCTTATAAATACATCTTTCAATATGGTCCTTAAACGATAAATCTCGTGAAAACAAAACCCCTAAATCTAGAAAAGAATGAACTCGCTCTATCATAACGCCATTTAAGAATAAACTATTACCAGGTCCATAACGTCCATAACGTTTTCTAGAAAAGTTCATAACTTTACATTTAGAAACGCTCAGGCAAAGCTTACTCAAGCTACACCAGTCGCAGAAAACGTTTAATTCCTGTTGTAGATTTAGCAGATCGCGATCATTTCTAATCTTACAAAAGATTTTTACATCATCAGCGTAAATCAGAAACTTATAATGTTTGAAGCACCGCTTGACATCATCTATGAATGCAATAAATAATAGAGGTTCAATGTGGCTACCTTGTGGGACGCCAGACAAAACATTTATGTCTC
Source organism: Nephrotoma appendiculata (assembly GCA_947310385.1). Taxonomy (NCBI): domain Eukaryota; kingdom Metazoa; phylum Arthropoda; class Insecta; order Diptera; family Tipulidae; genus Nephrotoma; species Nephrotoma appendiculata. The sequence continues at coordinate 102,795,484 of OX371225.1, read as the reverse complement.
TAGATAAAAAATTATTTAAAAAATCTTTTTGAGTTCTGTTCGTCAAATATGAAAAGATCCACTTTAAAGGAAGGGCATCACAATTGTTGAGCTGTCCCAGTTTCTTTACCAATAAAACATGATCAATTTTATCGAAAGCTTTGCCAAAACCAGTAAACAGTACCTCAACACCATCACCACCTTCTAATGCTAACGTCAAAAAATTTGTAAATAAAGCAAGATTTGTCACAGTTGACCGTTCAGGGTAAAACCCATGCTGGTTTACTGAGATGGAATTTTTAGTTAAGAAAAAGATGCGGTCCTTGACCATCGATTCAAATAATTTAGGAATAGCCGATAAGATAGAAATACCTCGGTAATTTTCGATATCCGAGCTCCGTCCACTCTTGAAAATTGGTTTAATGAAACTGGATTTCCAAATTGAAGGAAAAACCACTCTTTAAACTCATACTGAAGATGTCCGTCAGTGGCTGAGCCAAGAGCGAAGCACATTTTTTCAACACAAGCGGGTGAATTTTGTCCGGACCACAACTCATATTCACATTTACATTCAACAGAGCGTGCAGAACGTCATCTGTAGTAAACTGAAATAAAAATTTTGGATTATTACTAAAAACAAGTTCGTCATTCCATCTCGAGGACGGGACATACACATTTTCAAAAAAAACGCTGCAAACATGTCAGTGATACTTTATGGATCACTAGCAGTCAAAGAATTGAAAGACATTTGCGCGGGTATACCTCTACAATTCCGTTTCGAATCAACATAACTCCAGAAACATTTAGGGTTGTTTCTAATATTCGATTCGATCTCGACAATATATAAATTATACAAGAAACGATTTAAAATTTTAAATTGAGATCTGAGAACGCTAAATATTTCATAATTTGCGACGGATGGTTTTAATTTATATTTTTTATGAGCTTTAGATTTCCGATTTTTTAATCCCGAGAGGGAAATCCGGTAACACCACTATAGGTTTTGCACACCGACAGGGGCTCATAGATGTGTTACATTACGCCGCAGAACGTATTATGTTGATGAAATTTCACTTTACATTCTGCCCCTATCAGAATTCGAACCCGGTACCTCCCGATCCAAACGCCAAAGCTTTAACCACTATGTCATTTGGTCGGTCTCAAATGTTGCTTTGGTACATGAAAAACAAACTATTCTTGGTAAGTTGGTACTATGTCACTAGATGCACAATTCAATTTACTGAGAATTTGTATTAGCACTTATTCAAATAAGGGACCCACAGTTAAGGATGAAACACACCAAGCAGCAGCAGCGAGCAGCAAGCTTAAATTTTGGCTTATTTGCTTATGAAATGATACAAAATCATATAGTTTGAGTATAAATATAGGCATTTCCATTAAAAGAAATTAAGTATTTTGTAATTATAATTGAAAAATTTAAATTTAAAGAAATTATATTGAATGAAGTTGCATTTGTCGCGGCATCAATAGGTTCCACACCCAGCAGCTTTTATTTGCTGCTCTTTGCTGCTACTCATAACCTCGATAAAATTTACACAATTCAATTTTACTACTAAAACAAAACAATCTGCTGCGCTGTTTGATGTGCACACTCATACGCAGCCGTTAGTGTGGATTGTTTGGAATATGTTGCGCTGCTCTTGGTGTGTTTCATCCTTTAAACATTCGTTTTGGAAATGGCCTGCTAGGCCCTTCTCGATCCTATATACTGAGGACGTAGTTACAATCCTATATACTACGGTCACTAAACTTATTGTGCTAGTGTAACGCCTGTCCATCACAGCGGTAACATGTTCCACTGTTAATTCTGTCTGGCAATATTGTAAATTCTGGTTTCGCAACGAAAATCAAATAATATGAAGCAACACACACACAAATTTACGAATAGGCTATAAATGCAAAACAAAAAATGATGACGAAAAAAAGTCGAAAAGAAAATTAAAAAGGTGATAATCGTTTAAGTCGGGATAGACAGTACCTAAAATTAAAGATTTATAATTATTGAAAATTAATCTAAAAATAAAAACTTGAACAATTTGGCTCAAGTAAGTCGTGTCGATAATTTTTTTTTAGTATACGGGTCTCGGTTTTTGTTTAGTAGAGTGCATTAATTCGGATAATGTTGTGTTTTGATCAAAAGTTAATATTAATATAATATGCGAAAGTGATTTATTAAACTAATAAAATAGTTATTATTGTTAAGTAGACTATAAATTTATTAAAATGTTGTGTAAAACAAAAATTATCGAAAATAATATCCCGTGCTCATAGTAGTCTCAAGGAAATTATAAATATTAAGAGACAGTTTTTTTAACATTCTGAATTTGTAAAGCCATGTGCTATAACGTAAAACAATAAACCGTGATAAATTAATGTTAAGAGTTATTTGTGAACTAGAAAATTTGAATAAATCTAAAAGCAATAATAAATAATATAAATTAAATAATTAATATAAATAAACAATAAACACAGTAACTAAAATAAATAAACTTAAAATATCGGCTGTTTCCTAACATAATTGTGATAACAGATATTAGTGCTAAAATATAGACAGTTGAAATTATGCCTAACATAAACCGTGCAGTGACAACAAAAATTAATAATTCAAAATTAAGGTTGATCCAAACCTAGAAATGCGGGTTACATTACGAATAGTGCTAGTTATCGCAGACACAATTATTTTAAAAAACAAGTTAATAAAACAAAACAAATTGAAATAAATCGCAATCAGATCAAAATAGTATAAACGATCACGGACATTGTGTTAATAAAAATCATTATAAGTCAAATACCGCTATACTACGAAAATATTCATTCATGTGCAATATCCGAAACATATACGTACCTAATATTCTTAATAAATATGTAATAACAATTCATAAAAATATAAAATAAAAACAATAATTAACATAGATATAAAATTACTATTTATTACAAATTTATAATAACTCATCAAATACTACGAATGTTAAATACAAGTGTATACTATGTACAATCAACAAATTAAATGAATATGGGAATAATCGTGCAACATTCAACATACAACTTTAAATTCAGCATGCAACATTTTCATCAAACGGATTACATGGAAAAAAGGTTCTTGATTAATAATATTATGTATTTTGATAATTTTTTTTTTAAATTATAATTTTTTTTAAGTAATTAATTTTTGCCTTTAGTTAAGTTTTAGTTAATATTATATTATTGGGTTACTATTAAGGTAGGGGAAGCATAGGCTTAGTTTTAGGTTTATTGAATTATTTTCGCATACATATGTACCATTAATACGCGTACTTATCGAAATTATTCTAATCTGCATTTTCGAGCGAATTTTCTTCTAGTTGTCTTATTAATTTAATTTTGTTTTTTTTATTCTTTCATATTCAATAAATAATACTTATATGCTAGAAATGTATGCATACTTCGAAATGAAAATCTTAAGTTGGTATTTTTATAATTTAATTTATTTTTCTGAGAATTTTTAACATGGCAGTTTGATCAAATCATTAATGAGGGCAGGGTAAGTTAAGCAATGGCGGGCGGAGGCATTTTTCATCGATCGTTCAGTTTTCTTTGATAATTTCAATTTTGGGAAGTTCATTTTGCTGCTGATGTTTCCTTCCTATTTTTTCGTTGATTTCTTCATTGTCAGAATCCCTAGTAATTTCATCGTTTTATTTTTATTATACCATGGATTTAATTTCATCCCGTTGCCTATAGATTTTATCATTGGGGTACAACCTCATCCATTACCATTTAGTTACAATAGTAGTTTAATTTTGATTTTCTTTAATTAATTTTCCTCCAAATTTCGTATCCTTCAAATTCTTACGCGGTTTATCCTGACTGAGACAACCTCTGAAAATCCCACTCCTTCACTCCTGAGTTCTAGGCGCGCTAAAAGTGACCGCTCAGAGGCTCTCGTTCAGTATTTTTGTCCATTAAATAAATTTCTATAACCGCATGGTAATGAAAATTACTCTACGCGTTACACTAGAACTTCCATTATTTTTGACTAGTGAATTATAATACTAAAAATGTGAAATTATGAAAAGCTACACGTCAAGTCAAACTAAAAATACTACATCAAGTTGCACTTTTATGTTTGAAATCGAAAAATACAGAATAATGTATTTACTTGAACTCTTGAACTAATCGAAAAAGGTTGAAAGTACCTCGTTCTACTTGTTCAATATAATACCAGTGCTTATCAACATTTCACTTAGCTTCTGGAAAATCATACAAAATTGTCTACCGTACAAAATTTCATTTAATTTACACTGAGCATCAGAAAGAGAAAATAATTTATCGAAAATTAAATAAACAAATTAAGAAGGGACCATCAATAATCAGTACGTGATAAAAAAATTTAATAAATATTTAATTTTAAATTGTCTAAAGAAATTATTTTCTTGTTTAAACATTTTTCTTCTTAGACGTCTAAAACCTTTTTTCCTTTAATTAAAATTATGTTATCTCGTTTTGTTATTGATTATCAATTAATGTGTAGTACGACAGTAAATTATTTATTTCCAGCTAGGAGATTTGTATATTATTAGTTATGACGGGTTATATGCTTTATGTTGTAGGACAGATGAACGAGGATTATATAAATGGTAGAATTATATCTGACAAGCAGCTTGTGTATATCTGACAATCGCCAAAGGAAAGGATTAATTTGTAATTTATTTTATAAATTTAAGTTTATTTAATGTTTTGTTTCTAAATAAAAATAAAGTGATAATTTTTTGTAATTTTCGAAAAATAACATAAGTCGCCGGGAGTATGCTATAAGGATTTAAGGGGTGAGATGGTACATTGTCTTGGTGGAACAAGATTTTTTTCTGCAAATGAGGCCGTTTTAAGTTATGATGCGTAGTAGTCCCAGAAAGCAGTTGCCATCACGCCTCTTGACTGCATTTTTGATCCAGGACTTTAATGGTGTAACCAAGTGTGATCAATAGTAATTGGTGGGCATCAAAACTCTGATTTATTGCGCCTAAAAGAGAGCAAACGCGATACCCAACGCGTGGACAGTTTTCTCATGCCTAAATCAATCAAAAATAAATATTTAATGACAGCTCGATTCTCGATTTTTTCCATTTTCACAAAACACTCACATCGACTCAGTCAAACGATTGTAAACAATAACTGCCCGCGTCCAAAATGACTGTTATTTTGAATTCCTTTCAACACATGCACAAACACACTCCCCACCTTTTTTGACGAGTGCCCACCCTTGTATTTATACATGTATGTATATTAGATTTTTATTAGATTTTTTAATACTGTATGGTAAACAGTTAATTATCCTGCTAACGGGTTTTGGAACACTTAAACTTTACATTTCCTATTTTATTTGTATATAACTTTCTACTATTAACCTATACTAAAATGTATAAACCTACTATATGGACGTTAAAATAACTCCATAATATTGGGTGTTCTCCAAAACAAGAATAAATCTCTCGAGGTTAGGTATGAAATGTTTTTTTTTTAATCCCTGCAATCTGTTCTGGGGTCGAAGCACTCCCAACTCTTTCGCGGTTTGTTTTTCCCGTCCTACCTTACGCAGTTGCCTACCAAATCGAAGAAGTACGGCTATAGATCCGATTTACGTTACCATCTGCGCATTGCATAGCTCCATGCCAGCCTATAGTATTGGCCATTGGAAGACGGATCGGCCCATGAGTTTTGCACGCCGATAGGGGGTCGTAGTTATGTTCCTTTTTATCACAGATCGTAATCAGTTGATGAAAATTTCCTTTCGAATTCAGTACCTCACGATCCAAACGCCAAACCTTTAACCACTGTGCATTTGGTCGGTATGTGAAATGGTTTAATTAATGGATTTCATCGTTTAACTTAATATTTTATTTGGTTTTAATGGAATGTTTTCTATGTGAAAAACAAACAAAATCTACCACGCGAAACGAAGTTATCTTACAATTTAGTTTCTATAAACAAATTGTATAATCCGTTTGGTTTTGTTAACAAGTTACTTTGTTACTTTGTTACTTTGTAGAAAACAAATTAAAATGTTGATACCTATTATATAAGCTGAATTTTCATATTCTTGATTTCAAACAACCTGGTATCTCTAAAACTATGATGATATTGTTATTATTAATGTAATAATTATTTCATTTTAAAGTCAAATTAAAGTTGTTTTACAGTTTGAACACTTTTAACAATGGCTTTCTGCCTTAATCGAGAAAATCGAATCGTACGACGTTTTTCATAAAAATTTAGACTAAAAAATTAGAAAAAGTAAAAAGTTAAAATTAACAAATTAAGTATATGTAGTTTAATTCGAGGAGTAGAGATCGGAGTGTTTTTGAAGTTTTTGGTGATGTTTTTTATTCAATTTACAACATCTTTCAAGGTGCCGAATATCGTTGGAAATGCTAAAATATATAGATTAAATAATTCAGATTGTCTTATTTTTCGTAAAATCGAAAAATGTATAATAGTGATTTTTGAGGTTACTGAATTAGTCATAAATTAACTAAATTTATTATAGCTGCGAGAAAACACTATCGAAAGCCCCTAGTACATATATTATACATGTACTCTCCTGTGCCAGCCTATTTCACCAATTCTCTATAGTTTCCCTTAGGTTTGCTTTTTCCCTCTTTCCTTTAACGTCCTTTCTGCTATCTGACAAGATTCACCCAACCAGCCCTAACATGAAACAATGTGTAAACCTTTTAATGAGTAATTTCCGGAATAGGTTTTAGGGAGTAAGTCAGGGATCAACAAATACACTTTATCGTATCGTACCGTTTCTGGCCCACAACCAACTGTAATTTGGCTGTAAAATTATTATGCGATTTTAAATATTATAGAAGTTTCTATACAATTTCAATTAATATATACTAGGTATTATGTAACTAGAGTGAGTTTTATTTTGTTATTTATTTTGTAAACGATATTTTCTATAGTGTTAAACAAATCATTCCAAAAATACCAAACTACTAAAACTAAAATTCTTTGGTGTCTGGTATCTTAATAAACGTAATATACACGGGCTTTAAATTACAATTTCAAATTTATTTCATATTTTTTTCTCTCTAATTTAATCTAATCTAATCTTGCTTCTTATGGCTTGTTATTTGGCGAATCGAATTGGTGAGAAAAACATAATTCTTGTTCCAATTTCCAAACTCAATGAAATATAACTTGTCACTTTCTAAAAAACATATATTCCTCATATGGCCACCCTAATGAAAACACGATCAAAACAAAATGTGGATTAAGCTCGGAGAACCAGTAACAGGGAGAAAATTGTTGTCTGAATTTTACAAATATTTTTCTAGAGTTAAAATAAATCTCAGGGACTGATTATTTGAATAATTCATGCAACCCAGTATAACATATTTCGCTTCAAATCTTATATTATACCTCAAAAATGTATTTACAGAATGCAACAAAATCAATCTATATTAAAAATATTAAGAACAAAGCCGTAACTACTATGGCTGTAAATCTGGTAATCTGAAATGGACGAACATATATGACACGCTAAAAACCCCCAGTCGCAACTTTTTTACCACCAGGAATCGAACCCGGGACCCCCCGAGTCACAGAGCTAGAACACTACTTACTAAACTAACGAGGGCGACAAATGATATATATCGCATATTGATACGTTTGGCAGTTTCACAATGCTATTTTCACTCGATCCCCTCCAACTTTTTAAAATTTTGTTTTCTACTTCAGTGAGTAAATGCGCAGATCGATGTAAAATTGGATATCAGTAAGATATTTCTTTTATCTACAACTTAGTTTAATAGCTATCAAAATTAAATCAGCAGTGTTATACATTTATTTTGTTCACTAGCTGTTTTGCTTTGGTAAAACTAAGCGGGTTTTACTTTAATATCAAATCAACAGTTTTTGGCTTTAGTTTTTCGATGCATTATGATTTTGCTTTGTTGCTAATAAAACATTTATATGTCAAGTTTGATCATGTGATCATTGATTATTTAAATATAAATACATAAAAAAAATTAAAATAAAATCTAAAGATAATTAAAAAAATGACGCCTTGCGGTGAACACCATAACTATAAAATGGTTTTATTTTCTTCATTTAAACTTCATTTCTCAAAATCATTTTTTTTTCTTGTCAAAGTTAATTATGTATTGACAAGCAGAAACACAACAACAACCAATATTGAAAATGCGGTTAGCTTCATTGTATTCCTCATAAGTGAAAAGTTAAAAGTTAATATAACTTTTTTCATAAGTTTTTCACAAACCTAACGAGCTAATTTTTTTTTCTTAAAACTTTTTCATACTGTTTTGTATGACATAAGTCATAAGTTTTGTATTGGGGATGCGGTGTAAAATTAAATCGTATATAATTAAGTTTTTCATATAAAATTTGTTTATTTGCGACTCGATATACCCCTTATATCATTTAAATTAGGTAGATAACTTCATACCACTTGACGTAATTCCAAATATAAATATGATAGCTATTAAAATAGTATTATACTATTTTGGGAATACATATGGGCGATGTTGGTTTAAATCGTTAAACACTTTATTTTTCTATTATACTATTTACGTTATGTGTCAAAATTGTATGATAATGGGACCCGCTTTTAGTTAAAATGTTCACCGTTTTTTTATAGCAGCAACATTGCTCTCGAGATGCTCTAACTAATTTGAATAATAAAATTACTACATTCCTCTTCATAATTCGTTTAACTATAATAACTTCGAATAAATATTCAATAATAATGGGGCGCATATAGCCAATTTACGTAAGTATATGATATGTCACTTATAAATGTTTCACAATTGTGTTGTGTTAATAAAAACATTTAAACTTGTTATTTTAGTGCACACATAAAAGCATAAAAACATAAAAACTTAAAAATTTATTTTTTTTTCTACCAAGGTTCAGCATATGTTCTAAATGTTACTACATTATGCTCGTGTTGATGTGACTTATTGTTTTCAAAACAACGGAAAAAATTGATTTCGAGTATTGATTAAACGCTGTTTTTTACGTATGATAACTTAGCTAGAAGTCTTTCAGCCCGAAAAGGATTTTTATTTTTGTGTCTTAGCTAAAAAAAAAACGTGAAAGAAATTACAACAAAAAATTAAACAACATTACTTAAAATACGTAGAAATAAATCTTAAATTGTAAACTCATTATTTTTATAAAATTTTCGTAAATAATATTGATATTCATATCAATACAGATCACACAAACATAAAATCTTCATTACAATGAAGAATTTTTTTAATGCCGCTATCAGACATTTTAAAAACTTCTTATACCGATCCCATAAATGTCTATGCGAAATATTTCTAGGCTTAATATAGGTACTAGTTAATGAGTTAGTACAACTAACCATCCAACTACCATTCAAATATCATGGGGATTATTGGTAGAAATTTTTTATTATTTTATCAAATGCAAATTAAAAGTAACTTTGGTTAAATTGAAATATAGTTGCGCAGATCTCAAAAAAGTCTACGACAAATAGGTACTGGGTCTCAGGCTTTCTAATCATTAGATAATAGATAGCAAAATCTGATTACGATGATTGCTTAGCGGTAGTTTGAATTTTTCGACGTTCGATTTCTTACTTATCAGTAGTTTTTCTGTTTTTGGACAGACCCTTTTCCGTTTTACTGTAATATAGCGATCAACGCCAGCTTTCATATGAACATCGCGATTAGTACTCTTTTTAACGCTTGTGTCGCTACTGTGCTTTTCAAGGAGTTTATTCATCGGGTTATCATCACTTCTGGCTTCATATTCAACATTGAAGTTGAAATAGATCGTTTAACAGTACTTGCAGCAGACAGTGTTATATTCGATCTTGTCACCATACCTCTTTTAAAGAAAGGATTGTTCAATTCCATAAAGGTGTTTGTACGTTCCGTCAGCCGTACTCAATGAACCACCTACCAGACTGACAACTTCAGTGGTATTGCCCGTAGCTGTATTTGGTGTAGTAACCAAGCGTTGAATCACTACATCAATGTGGTTGCTAGATCTCGATGACTGGGAGCCCGCTTGCTCACTTCCGAGAGCCGCTGGTACTGGTCATCCGATTCCCTGCACCGTATCTTTGTTTTCCATTTTTAGCTCCATTGAGTATTTAGATTCTGGGTTCCTTCCCTTAGAATTTTATTTATTTATTTATTTTTATTTATTTTTATGCAATTTACAATTTTGCAAAACCGCACACCCCATTTTGAGCATCAAAGCTCATTCATAATAAGGGTGCAGTTTATAGTGTTCTCCAAAAGTTGTATGTTCATTTTACAGGGCCAATTATAAAATGGTTGTAACTCATAGTTAGATTTATTATCGTTTTCAAAAGTTTGCAGTTTTCTGAATTGCACCAGAATCATGCACGATCGACATGCATGCATATAGCCATTGTATGATAACCAGTAAAGCAGCAAATACATCGAATTTGTGTCAATAGCTAAGTTTATACCAACTGCCAGGTTTTTACAGCCCCTAACATGGTGAACAGATGCTGGAAAAATTCGCCTCTAACATGAAGGTCAGATGCTTTAGGACTTGTCATGGATATTTCCACCTCAAGGTAAAGAACTCGGGTTTCACCACGCCCGTACTCGCAGGGTTATACTTTTAATGTTATCTATTGTGCAGCGCGAGGAGCTTGTATAACCAGCGCACCTTCTTTTGCGTAATTAAAAAAAAATCTCTAGCGAATTACTCCATAGCGTACGAAATTCGATTCTTTCACATTTCTCATCTATATTCTATTTACACAACTAACTTTTCGTGTTTACGAATTTATTATATTTTACTTTGGTTTTTCGATTGTAATGGTGTTAAAATAAATATTAAAGGTAGTTCGAAATGAAATAAAGAAACTGAAGAAGTTAAGCATTAGCAAAACTTTTAAAGTTCTATTTTATAATGTCGTTCATGTTTGCCTAATCTGTAATATTATAATTTGTAATTTTCCATTTATTTTTAGATCGCATGTTGGGGTGACGCCGAGATGGGACAGGGGCTCGAACCGCCGCAAGCAGATACCACTCTGTTCCGGTCGCAGCCCCAGCATCCGTCTCGTATTTTATTCTTCGATAATTCGAAGATAAAATATATTAATCTTTTGCACTTTACAACGAGACAAAAAATATTACTAATGGAGCTAAGTAAGTATTAAACTATATTCTGTTTAACATAAAAATTAATACATTATTATTTTTAATAGACAATTTTCTTATTAACAAAAAAATAATGGAGTTCGGTTAGGAAAACAAATTTTATATTTTGTGCCCCAGAAGGAGACGATTCCGTCTCTAACTGGTGGCCATGGAGCCGCCCGGTGTACTACCACCCGATAGAGACAAAGAAAAATACTTAACACAGTCTAATGTAAATATTTCAATTTCAACATCAACAATTAATCAAATAACAACATCGACATCATCAATTGGTGGTGTTTCAACATCTAGTCAACAAACTATAGAACGTTTGTCACGGCCGATGGCTTTTGATAAGGTAAGCTAACCCGAGACTCGGGTAGATCGGTTTTTTATTGTATTTCAAAAGAGGCCTTATTTTTTTCGATAAATATTCCATTTTGTTGATTGAATCGATAATCTTTACAAGACATAAGGCTCGTCACACGTTGATAGTATTTTAATTTAAAAATTTTTGTTTTGATTATAATTTATAAAAATTTTAATTTTCTTTTAATTCTATTCTACATAATCGTATCACTTGGTCGTCGGGTGGTTAAGGTATACACCACCAACTGCTATCAAACCAAAGGTCACGAGTTTGAATCCAGTTGGAGACTATTATTTTATTAAGTGATTATTATTCTTCATCATCGATGTTGTCGGATCAAGTATTCCTTCAATACTGATTGGGAATTGAATTTTAGAAAGGGCCTCCAAGTAGGAGGTAATATGGAGATACCGGAAGCAATTGTAGACGGCGGCAATAAACATCATCGAAAATACTGGAATTAACAAAAGGCGTTATTGGTGATAAACGAAGGAAATGAGGATGTAGAATATTCGCGAACACAACTTAGATTTCGTTACGTACACAATTGTGATGGCCGGAATGAAAAGGAATATGCCAAAATATAAGATTTGATCTAAATCAATATTTCACATTATATATGCGACACAAACATGAGAGAAAAGTTTGATCTACATAGATCAATTTTTAAAAATCTCCCGTTTATGACAGATTTGATCTACTTTTATTTGATTTATCTATCACTACCAAACACTTTACTATCAATTATGACAAGTAATAAGTCACAACGTCATAATTTGTTATTTGTAGTATGTCGTTTTTGTTACAGTTTTTACGAATATGCTCTTCTTGTTAGAGAGACGTGTGAATTTATTTTCGTTACTATGTAGATACGAAACTCGACGCAATGGGATTTTGAGTATAAGGCTATACAAATAAATCTATTTTTAGAGGATCATAGAAAAATAGTATTTTCGTTACTCGTAAAACTACTATTTTATTGAGGCTCGTAGACAAAGGGTTTTGCCTACCGTTTGATCCGGTGTGGACTTCAAAAATTAAAATTCGTTGATTGGATTAAGTTTGAGGTAATGGCTCTAGACAGTAATCAAATAAATTATTTTTAAGTGATAAATCCAAAAATTAAAAATATAGTGCTAAGAAGTTATCTACATACCCTTAATGCAATAAGTTGCACTTGCGACTTTAGTCAATTGAGGTGACTAATGAACCACTTATTTTGGGATATTCGAACGGATTTTGCAAGTTTTAACCAAATGATCCGGTGCGCACAGAGTAATAATTTTTTTTTTACTTTCCATACTCTTTGTACACTCACATAGATTTCACAGTAAAATTTGAACAACCTAGTAAGTACACAGTTCACAAATAAAAATGCTCTGTGCAGAGTAAAATTACCCAGATTGAATTAAAATCACAAGTCTATTTTGATAGCGCATTGCATGCTTGGGCTAAATTAAATAAATGTGGTCTTTCTTTCAGAAATTTACAACAACAATCCCATATATGTATGTAATTCCAAATTGGAATAACTTTAAACCAATTTTTTACTGGTATAGAATAATTCTATTCTATCTGTAGTTTTAATTTCACCACCAGTTTTAATAAATACTTTTATTATTAACTGTTGGCAATAGAAATATAAAAGTGTTTTTTGTTATTTTGACATCGCATTTTTCTAAACAATACGAGATATTAGTTACGATTTTTATTAATATTCAATAATGTTCGAGCACATAATTATTTAATTGAATACATTTAGTTGCATTTTTACGTTGTTTTCAAATCCAAAATGTAATTGTTACCAACTAATAAAAATAAATTAAAAAACATCTTTGGTTGTTTGTTTGAGCCCAATATTAATTCCTATTCAGAATGGGAATTGCTTGTACCAAAGAACGACCATCAAAACCTACTAGTATTAGTTGTAAAAAAAGAACTGAAGACGAAAGTGTTTTTCATTAAAGCAATGTAATTCGACATGAAAAACTCTTTATATGAGATACATTGCAAAGATGAAATTTGCATTTACAAAGTGTATATTTACAAACACACAAATACACTGCTTTTATAACTTTTTTGAGTAACATAAAAATTGTCTAAAAGAAAAAAAATATGCTGTTGTTTGAGACTGTTAACGAACTTGCTCGATATTTCTTTCCCAAATCAAAATTAGCCGTTTTATAGAGTATTAGAAACCTTGAAAAGGATGCTGTGGACATTTCTGGACGATGACCAGCCGTTTTATTAAAGTTTTAGCGAAAAACGTATTAAAAAGCGTATATAAACGTTAACAAATACTTTTTTATCCTGAAAATTAAGCACTCTAGTCTCCCTCACAAATTTGCAGGAACTCCGAGATGCTTTACAAGAAGGATGGTAATAAATCACCATGCAACAAATACACAATATTTTAAATATGCCACGGCGTATTTATGAAGTAATGCGGGCTAGAGGAGGTAACACGTGACATTGCAAATTCCATTTTGTTCGTAGATTTTAGTTTTATTACGTTTGAATAAAGTTTAAAAGTGTTTTTGTTGCAATCTACATTTTGTAATAAATCTTATTTTTGACTGTACAATTATTTTTCTCCTTGATTTTGAACTACCAAAATTACGCCTGATATGCGTGTCTCATTTTTTGGTGACGTTCCTCGCTAACACTTCAATAAATCGACCAAGAGTCTTCGTCCAGAAATTTCAAAAGCATCGTTTTCAAGGTTTATAAAATAAAATAAAACGGATTCATTCCAGTATCCAAATGAAAACAAAAATTTCTTCAATTAGAAGCAAAGATATTTTATTCAAAAGTGTTATTTCACCAGATTTCACCACAAGCGTACCAATCTGGACATTTTTTCAAGCAAATGAAGTTAGCCCAGTTTTTCATGCCAGGAAAAACAACTTTCCTCAAACGATACTATTTCATCTCATGCTCATCCCAGTTTTTTCTATTTAATCTTGTATAAGACGAAAAACATTAAATTTTTTACTCATCAACAAATTACCCACCCATCCCAGACTTTTTCATTTAATTGTGGTTTTAGTGCTCTACGTATGAATAAATGATTACATAAATAGTTTTTCTAAGTAAAATGATTTGTAGTTAATAATTGTTTGTTTTGATTAAAGAAAGTGATTGATACTGTTTTGAGTGTGTACAAAGGGCTTACAATGACTAAGAGGGCAGGACCAGCCATATGGTAGGATTCGCACGCTTGAAATTACAAATTAAAATTACATAATATTTACGCAGCTAAACCCTAACTTGAAAGTAAATAATATTCGAGAAATCATTTGAGAATTTTAAACATTTTATGTTTACTACGTGTACACAATGAGGAAGGATAATCTTGCATCAACAAAGAGGAAGCTTGATGGATGCTCATGTAGGTTTTATCAACTGCTTTCATATGGACTGAATCTAAATTATAGCATTTCATAGTTATACTCAACGGATTATTTGAATCTGCTGGGGGTCTATTATGAAATTTTTCCGTCTCGAATTTTTCCGTTAACGGATAAATACATACTATTGGAGTAGATACTCGATCGACTAGCAAGCAAGCAATTTGCTAACCGAAATCCTGGCTACTCAATCAATTTTGCCAAGAAAATTTGAATATCAAATTAATTTTTTTATAAATTTTTCATTTATTTTTCCATTTGCACAGTAGAACAACACAAACTAGCTGTTCATTTTTTGAAGCCGCAAGATTTACTGTGCAATCGCAAAAAAAACAAGCTTTGAAAAACATAATTTGAAATTAAAATTTCCTTGGTAAAATTGATTAAGTAGCCAGGATTTTGGCTAGAAAATTGCTTGCTTGCTAGCCGAACGAGTATCTACCCAAATGGGGTAAACCTAAAATCAAAATCGAATCAGATTTTTCCGAACACACTAGAAAAATCTTATTTTGGCCGGATTACACTATAAAAGATCTTTGTCAAAGGCGTTTTATAAAATATTTGTATCAAATTTTTTTAAACAATTTTGGTCAAATAATTCTTGAAAATTACACTACATAAAAGATTCTATCAAAATTTTCCTCAAACTTCAGTAAAAATGGACCGAGTAGCGTGTGCAACAACATTAAGCGCTTTTATTATTATATCGTTAATAAAAATAAAAAAGAAACAGAAAAAAGAATCTGGGTAAAATCTTGGGTAACAAAACGGGATGTAAAAGGTGTACATCAACATTTATTAAAGAGCTGGAGGCCGGAGAACATGGCCTGCTACATAAAATATTTAAGGATGGATGACAATTCATTTTATTTTACTGTCCACAATTCATTTAATTGTTTATTTATTGTTCGCCGTTAAATAAACGAAAGGAAACACACTTACAAAATTCAATAAGTGTGGAGAAAGACGACTGGCCACAATTCGCTTTCTAACAAAATTCATTCGCATGGTATTCTTGAATTAATATGTTTGTGATTTTTGCCGTCCAATTGTATTTGGTCGACATTTTGAATAAGCAATATGTCAAAAATAATATATCAAATTTACCTGCATGAGGCTAAATTTGATAAAAACATTTTTTAAAAGTGGGTTTTATAAAACATGCATATTACACTATCAAAGAAAATTGATAAAAATGTGTTTTAAATCACCTTTGTCAAAGATCTTTTATATTGTAATTCCGGCGTTTGACGTTTTATCAAAATATAGGAAAAAGTGATTTATATTTTAATAATATTAATAAAATAAATAAATTAATAACATTTTAAGATAATAAAAAAGAGAAGATTGATAGTAAAAAATTAAGAAAATAAAAAAATCCAACTGTCAAATTACTAAAAATCAAAAATCTAACCTTAAATTATTTAAAACAAATCATGTTGCTAACTTCGGATTTGTTTATTACAAAATCGATAATACAAGTTTTATAATCGGATAAATGTATGTCGGATCGAATTTCCATTAACGAAGAAATCCGATGGAAAAATTTCATAATCTACCCCTTGGTTGAAGTTCTCTTTCCCTAAGGAAAAAGGGCCTAAGAAAGTAGGTAGTGCAATTCACCCTTATTGTGGTTGTCGTGTCGATCAACAAACGACACGACTTTTCCTTGTCGTTTGTTTGTTTATTTTGTATATTGTATTGCGTAACTATCACGAATCGACTAAAGAGTGTTGCCACGTTCCAATTGAAAAAATCTGAGTTATTGTGAATTTTTCGGTTAACTTAGCAATCGTAACTTAGGTTTGTTGTTATGTTTTGTCAAGAAGCTGTCAGTTTGTATGTCAGATAAATTAAATTGTATTTTATTTAGTATATTAGGAATCCCATCAGAGGCTAGATGCAAATCGAATTTTCATCATCGATTACGATCGGTGATGTTAATAAACACAACTAAGACCCTCTGATGGAGTGCAGAATTCAGCGCCGACCCACCGTCCATGTCAATGTACAGGTTGACATGGAGCTTGCAATGTGCAGGTGGTAATACTGTAGTTGTGTGAGTAGGTGAATAGGTGAATGGGTTAATGATGTAGCGTGAATGCGTGGTATCACAATGGGCCAAAAAATGGCCTAAGTGTCAACCACTGAAACCTAACCTAACCTACTATATTAGGATGGATATTTCGCTCAAATTTGAAATTACAGGTTTTATAAATAGGAAAAGAAAAAACTTATGTACATAACACGTCTGTACGTAAGAATTTATTTACCAAGAATAGTGCATCAGTATGAATTTCAATCTTAAAATTTACAATAAATTTAGAATTGCTTCTGGTTGTAGAAACGCATTCAAATTTATTGTTGAATTACAATAAATTTAAATAAAATTAGTATGTGTTTATTAATTACTTGTTGATTTTAATAAATGATTTTATAAAAAATTAATTTTCCTAACGTTTTTCTATAGTTTATTGATTACGGCTCACAAATTTATAAGTCGCGAACAAAAATGTCATCGACAAAAAAATGGCGTTTTTACGACAAACGTCGATTGATAGCAACATTCATAATTAGCAACATTCATAAGACCCCTATTATGATTGTCGTGTCTAGGGAATCCAAGTCGGTTCTACCCGACTTCGTGTAGTTGGGCAATTATTCACCCCCAGAGACACCCGAAACCATCGGGCATCGCCGCAAACAACCGAAACCGACAACCCTTCTATTCATCTCAACGAAAATGGAAAAAACATAAACGTACATATCCCATACGTTGGAGGGAATCCAATTACCCGACTAGGGAATCCAATTACCCGAATTTCGGGTACCCGACTTTCGGTTCCGTGTTTTTACCATTACCCCACCGGTTTCTACAAACATACGTTTCTATTTTTTCCATTTTGGTTGAGATGCATAGGAGGGTTGTCGGTTTCGGTTGTTTGCAGCATTTCCCGAAGTCTCGGGGGGGGTAAGTAATGGCCCAACTACACGAAGTCGGATAGAACCGACTTGGATTCCCTAGTCGTGTCGATGTCGATCGACAAACGTCTCCATAGTACTGCCACATTAAAATTGCAAAATAATCAGGGGCCCTATTTCTGAATACGATTCGAAAATGTATTCGATGCGAAAATGATATCCGTTACGAAAATACTTTGGTATTTCTGAATACAATCGTACGTAATTCCTTGCTATAAGGGAAATTTATTTTAAATGGTTTTACCTGCAATAAAATTGTACAACTTGGACACAATTTTCAGTTTTGACGTTTTGGTTTGTACTTGAAATGGATGCAATAATATTATTTTTCTTCTAGGTTTTCAAATAAGCATCATCAATAGTCATCGAATCTCAGTTGTGAAAACAAGTTTTTTTCACATTGTATATTAAAGAGTGTTTACATTCGGTTTTAAACTTTTGACTAAGCAACTAGGGTGCTAAATAAATTAATAAGAAATTTTGTGTTGTGTTATAAAAGTAAATTTAAAATTACAATAAAGTTAGTGGTTTTAGTGTGTGAAAGGAAGTGATTACATTTTGTATAGTAGAGAGTAAACAAAAACGCAAGCGTCCATGAGGGACGCCTTAGGGACGAAAAGAAAAAAGAGAAAGGAAAATAGTGGCATTCAAATCAATAAAAGAAAATTAAAATTAATTAACCAAGAAAATAAAAAAATAGAACCAGAGCTTGACGAAATAAAATATAAAGAAACTATTAAAATAGAAACAAAGGAAATTAAGATGGTAGATGACGAGATGAACGGAGATTTTCATGGGTTTGAACATAATGCAAAAGAAACAAATATGGGAAAAAACGTGGTACAAGACACACAAACCGGAAGTACGAGATTGATGGAGGAAAGCAATGCAGAAAATAAAATAAACGAAGAATCATATAAAGACAACAAATACATGCCAGGAGATAGAAGTCCATACTTCGTAATAATGGAAAAAAAGGAAATGGAAGATATAGTTATTGCGGAAAAGCTGAATTCGCTAAATTTCGGAGCTATAGTAAGCATTAAACAATACGGGAAGAATCGATTAAAAATTCAAACTAGAGAAATGGAGACTGCAAACAAAATATTAAAAAGCGTGGATTTAAAGAAAATACACCACTGCCACTCGTATATCCCAAACTTTTTATTAGAAACAATCGGGTATGTAAATAAAATTCCAGTTAACGCAGATTTAAATAAAATCAAAGAAAATATAAAAGCAAACTCGAAAGTTACTAA
This sequence comes from Nephrotoma appendiculata, assembly GCA_947310385.1. Lineage (NCBI taxonomy): Eukaryota > Metazoa > Arthropoda > Insecta > Diptera > Tipulidae > Nephrotoma > Nephrotoma appendiculata. Next base: position 102,776,304 of record OX371225.1, on the reverse strand, counting down.
AATAGAGAGGATCACGAGATGGAATAATACAGAGCAGAAAACAGAAGATACGACCGCAATTAAAATAACTTTCAGATCGAATTCCTTACCGTATGATATAGTAATATATAATGTCAAAAGGAAAGTAACTTATTATATTCCCAAACCTATGCTCTGTAAAAGATGCCTAATCTACGGGCATACTCAGAAGCATTGCAGAGGCACGCAAAAATGCACAAAATGTTCAGAGACAGACCACACGAGACAGAATTGTACCAATGAGACAAAATGCTACTATTGCGGGGAACAGCATGTGACGAACAGCAGTATTTGCAACGAATTTAAAAAACAGAAAAGGATAAAATACCTAATGGTCACTAAGAAAATGACGTATGGAGATGCCAAAAAGATGATAACAATTCCAGAATACACAGAAAATGGAGTAGATTTCCCCCCTCTCACAGATCAGCAAAAAGATGAACAAAACGACATAAGACAAATCAGGAAGGAGATGAACCAGATAAAAACGAAGCTGGAGGCAGACAACACGAAACTGCTAGACAGCATTATGGAAATAAGAGAGCAGATGTGGGAAATTAGTAAATAAAACAGAAAAGTACAAGCAACAACTCAAGGATTCCTAAATTCTCCTGCGAATGACCCAAGAAATGACATCATATTGACGGAGGTAATACAACTTCTGGAAAATATGGACAAATTGATAAACAAAAACTACAAAAAAAATAAATATCGCTCATGAGGAATAGCCTATCGATATTGCAGATAAATATTAGAAGTATAATACCAAACAAAGAAGAATTAGAAGAGTACATGAACAAAGGAAAAATAGACATTGGATTCATCTCCGAAACCTGGACGAAAGAGAATAATAAAATAAAAATTAAAAACTAAAGTGCATATAATATCAAGAGAAGACAACTATGGAGGAGTAGGATTCATTGTGAACAACAGAATAAAAATAAAAAAATAGAAAATAACATAAACAACCTTAATCCGATAGAAACAATAAAACTCCAAATAATAGATAATTACAATAACGAAATAAACATAATAGGAATATATATATATATCCCACCTAACATAAATAGCAACATAATAAAGAACAAATTCAAATCTCTAATAAATCAATACGATAATAAAAATAACACTATAATACTAGGGGATGTAAACGCACATCACCCATTATGGGGAAATAGCAACAAAACAGACAGTAGAGGGGAAAAAATAGCAGAAATACTTTCGAACCCTCATTTTGTAACACTAAATAATGGAAACGACACCTGGATAGGACATCACGGAAGACGATCTGCTATAGACTTAACAATTACCTCCCCAGATTTATCAGGTAAAACAGATTGGATTGTGGACCAAATAAAAATAGGCACATCGGACCATTTACCGATAAAAATAACAATTGAAAATATGAATGTCAACAACTATGAAGAAACAACAAGGACAAACTATAAAAAAGCAACAAAACAGATACTGAAACTAAAACCAGAACATACCTTCAGCCTAGAAGACTACGAGGAGTCTCTACAAAAAATAATAGAAAATAACACGGTGATAATTCAAAGCTACAACAAATATGTGGCGAAAATTTGGTGGACAGAAAAAATAAAACGTATGTGGGAAATCAAAAAACAAAAGCTGAAACAATACAACCAAAATAGATATAATATATTTACAGAGGTAGAATAAAAAAGAGCCACAAGCATACTTAGAAGAGAAATAAGAAAGGAGAAAAAAGGAATGAATTTATAAAAGAAATAAACCCGACTCTAAACAGAAAACAGCTGTGGCAGAAAATTAGGATATTCAACAACAAAAACAAAGAAAAGTATGACATATTCAACAATTTGGAAAACATGGAGAAATTTATGGAAAATAATTTACAGGAATCGTACACAACTCCGCAAAACAGAATGAAGCTACCAATAGCATACACCTCAAACGCAGAATTTAAAACAGAGGAAATAATAAACATTATAAAAAACAACAAAAACACAGCGCCAGGAATATATAAAATCACAAATAAAATATTAAAAGAACTACCGAGTCAACACTTAAATAAACTAACAGATTTCTTAAATGACCTGTGGGAAAAACAAGAATACCCAGAGAAATGGAAAAATATAAAGATCATCCCAGTACCAAAACAAAACAAAGATGCATCAAGAGGAGAGAACTATAGAGGAATACACCTATACGCAACGGTGGCAAAAATACTTAGTAAACTAATAAAAATAAGAATAAACGAACATTTAGAAAAACACAAAATGCTACCGGACACAACATATGGTTTCAGAAAAGGGAAATCAGCGGCCGACTATATTAATGAACTTATATACATATTGGAGAAAAATAAAGAAGACAATAAAGTATCAATAGTCATAGCAACAGATATAGAGAAGGCGTTTGATATGGTGAATATAAATAAACTTATAAATATAATGCAACAAATTAAAATACCAAATGAATATACAAATTGGGTATATAAGTCATTAATAAACAGAAAAATCATATTTAAAAATGGGGACAAGGAGATCACAAAGACAACTAGCCAAAGTATTCCACAAGGGGATCCTCTTAGTCCGGACCTCTTCAATATATACACAAGCAAACTTCACGAGGTGACAGAAGAAGACATCAGAATCCTGCAATATGCGGATGATTTCTTAATAATAGCTGCGGGAAAAAATGCAGAAGAGGCGGAAGGCAAAGCAAATAACATACTTGATGAATTCAATGACAAGCTACAAGAACTACACCTGAAAATTAATCCTCTAAAAACGGCATACATCACAATAAACAAAAAAAGAAAAGAAAAACAAATTAAAATCAAACTAAACAATACAGAGATAGAGGAGTGGAATCAAATAAAAGTGCTGGGGTACATTATCGATAAAAAGCTAAATTTTAATCAACATGTAATGACGATAAAAGGAAAATGCATGCAAGCTATCAACCTGTTAAAAATAATAGCGAGGAAAAAAGGAGGCGCACATCCATCCACACTACTCAACATACATAAGAGTATAATTGAAAGCAGGATAAGATATAGTGCAGCAACTATATCCACAGAAAGGAACAAAGAAATACTACAGAAAGTAACAAATTCAAGTCTAAGAGTCTGTCTAGGACTCACACAGAGTACACCAATAACAGCTATAATAGCGGAAGCCGGAGAAATACCAATAGCATTGAAACTGGACCTTTTCAAATATACATACATAGCAAAACAATTATATAAAAACACTACGATGGGGAAAAGAATAAGAGAAGGCAAAGTAAATAACGCAATAAAACAAATATACATGGTATTCAAAAGCAACCTAGACAAGCTACCAGAAAATAAGGAACAAACAGAAAGAAATGACGAAATAATACAAAGTAGTTTGGAAGTGGATATAAAGCTACATACGAAAATAAAGGCAATAGCAAATTACAACAAAGCACAGCTAAAACAACTCACCTTAGAATATCTAGAGGAAAACAGAAACCAAAGCATGAGTTTTACCGATGGATCAATAATAAGGGGAAAAAGGGGAATAGGAATATATAATAAATATAATGCAGAAACTTTCAGCTACAAAATAAAAGAAGAAATTACGATAAAAGCTTTAGAAGCTATCGCAATAATGGAAGCAATCAAAATAGCAATGAGAAATAATATGAGAGAAGTAATGATAATTACAGACTCGCTTAGTACCTGTGCGGCATTGGGGAAAATAGTGGAAAAAATGAGAAATATTACGAAAAACAGATAAAAGAGAGTATAAAGAGACAAAACATCAGAGTCAAAATTGTATGGATACCAAAAATGACGAGGCCGATATGGCAGCAAAAATGGGTACAAAATCGAATAGGACTCTAGAGATAAAACTCTCATTAGAAAAGAACATAAGAATATTTAAGGAGAAAATATACGAAAAATGGAATGAAGAGTTTGTAAGGAGAACAGAGACAAAAGGAACACAGCATAGAAAAAACATTAATAACACAACAAAAAATAGACCCTGGTTCCACAAAAAAGAAATGGACGTAGGAACAATAAAAAGGTTGACGAGTATCAGAACGAATCACACGGATGACCGAAAATTTTTAAAATTGATAAAAAAAATAGATAATGACGAGTGTGAAGTGTGCCGAGTAACGGAGGACGCACGACACATGATAGAGAAGTGTAACAAATACAACAAAATAAGGGAAACATTTAACATAGCATCCCCAATGAAATTCCTTTAACTTTTTCCTTACAGAAAAGTATGAAAAAAATTTTGAGAAAAAAAAATTTTTTTTTGTTAGGTTGGTGATTTCCTTATGAAAAATGTTATCAAACTTTTAACTTTTTCCTTATGAGAAATACAATGAAGTAAACCGCATTTGCAAAATTGGTTGTTGTTGTTGTTTTTCTGTTTGTCACAAATTAAAAAATATTCAATGCATATTTGTCTTTTAACAATTAGTGTTGTATTTAGTGTCCTGTGAAAAAGTAATAAATAATACATATATAATTTAATAATATAAAATAACAGGTAAACAAAAAATAGTTTTGTAAAATGAAGTTAGCTTTACTTTGACTTTTCCCTATTCATTGGGTATGCTCTTCATTAGGAAAAAGTTAAAGGAAAAAGTTAAAGGAAAAATTATTTTGCATTGGGGATGCGCGGTAAAACAATAAAAGAGAAAACACTGCAGCAAATTTTGATTGATCAGCAGATGGGAGAGTATGAAGACATAATAAAGTTTTTAGAAGAAATAAAAGGAGACGTCTAATAAAATGAAGCGTGTACATTTTCAATAAAGATTATTGAGTTCAAAAAAAAAACAGGAAGAAAAGATAATAAATCTAATCAATAAAATAACTAAATTAATAAAAGGACTAATGTTAAAAAATAAAACCAAATTAGGAAAGTAATACTTATGAACAATAAGATCAATAATAACTTTAAAAAAAAAAACGAAATATAACGAGATATTAAATTAAGAAAACATAACGAAACATAACAACGTCGAATAACATAAAAGTTTGACATAACACAATCATTGGCAATGTGATCGAAGAGGTCAAGCCAAACAAATAAAGTAAAAAAAAAAAAAATAAGCATCATTTATGATTTGGGGATTATTATACATAATATTGTAAAATAAATAAAAAATAGTGAAATAAAATTAGAATTTTGCGTAAATAAAATATTTTGTATTTTGTGTGGCCGACAAAATTGTTAGGATCGAAAATGAAATTCAACCATCGAATTATTTCTTGTGGTGTGATAATGCCCCATTAGGCGTCTTGCAACTCCAACCTCTTAAATTTAATTAATTGGTTTTATAACTAAATTTAAATTAATTATGTTTTTGTAAATATGTATTTCAATATCATTTTTGGATTATGGTCCCGGAGTTTTTAACAGTGCTCTTGACCCCGTGCTACATTCGGTCATTTACTGTATTATGTGCTAAGTACATATTGACTACGAGTAATTCATTTATGTATTTATACTCTCATTTAAATCGACGTAAACAAATTATACGACCAAGTTAAAGTTTTAAAATAAGAGATTTTCTTTAAAATTATTATAAATTAATGTCTTTTATTTAGAACTCAAATATATTTTTAAAAAAAAATTAAAATCTACAGATGGTTTTATGGCCTCTAGTGGTAAACTAAAATGTCATCGACAAGGAAAAGTATTGACCTCTATTGCGGTTGTCGTTATTGTGTCGATATCATATCGACAATCAAAATCGGTATTGCTGTTGTCGTTATTAATCGACGTTTGTCGTAAAATCGCCATATTTTTGTCGATGACTTTTTTGCTCGCGACTCGCAAGTATTGTGAGCCGTTTTTAATTCAAAAAATAGTTTAACATAAGTAAAATGATTTTAGTTTTAATAATTATTTATTAAATATCTTAAATTTGCTAAAACCCGCATAAATTTACCGGAATTGAACAAAAAAAAATTAAATTTCTACAACCACATAGCTAAATTTATTACATGTTTGACCACCGAAATTTGTTACATGTTTGACTATCGGAATTTATATTAACATTCTTTTTGTGGTAAATAAATATTTACACACTGTTTGTCTATTTTCTAATTTTAGACAACTATTTAGATCCTAAATTTGGACAAAATACCTAAACATAAAAGTAATTCAGCTTTTCTGACAGGCGACTGACAGCATTTTTGACAAAATATATCAAAACAACTAGTCACGATTGCTAAGTTAATCGAGAAGTTCACAATAGCATGAATTTTTTCAACGTTAACCTGGCAATACTCATTAGTCGATTCGTGATAGTTACGCAATACAAAATAAAAATCGACACAAGACAAAGTCGTGTCGTTTGTCGATCGACACGACAACCACAATAAGGGTCAATGAAATTATAAAATTTTGGAGTCGTTATCGACACGACAACCATAATTGGGGTGAATACCAATTTTAGCAGTCGTCGGAAAATCGACATCGACACGACAATCACAATAGGGGTGGTTATCGTAGATAAAAACTCTGTTCACGTGAAATAGTATAAACTACGATATAGTAGTAACAAGTAACCAATAAAATGTATTTCAGTCAATTTGCATAAATAATCCAATCCGCCACAATGCTGACGTAAAATACTAACATACAAATGTTTTTCTAATATAGCATTCACCATCGAAAGTGTTATAATGAAAGTATCAATGAATTATCACTAGGTTCTTTCTCATTAATGTTCTCGTATTGACTATCAAATTTTTCAATCTCTGCATGTAGAGGAATATGAATCAAACCAAACTTATCCTTGGAGTAATCCCTAAATAAATTAAAAAATTATTACACAATCAAAAAAATTTAAATAGAAATTACATTTTAGTATTATCGATTTCATTGGGCTTTCTCAAATGACCGCAGGTACATTTCAATGATGGAGCGTTTTCATCTTTTAAATTAAACCAACCATCCGCCAATTTATCAGTGTAACCTAGAAAATTAATTGATATTTTTAAATGTACCAAATTACAATCCAGAAAATTACCAATTTCATTAAAAGGTGCATTTTGAGTTGGAGGTAGATATTCTCGATTTAGATGTGAAAATATATTTTTAAACATCGTTGGAAAAAGATAATCAACCAATAAGTTAGAATTTAAAGGTTCAAATCTGGTTGACATCACCGGCGATAATTTTTTATTATCATGTACTTCTCCAACTTGAGCTGGATTTTTGTTGTACATCTCATGAAATACCTTATTTGAATCTTGATTGTTCGCAGCAGCACTCATACCTGGTTTTGTTACTTTTTGAAATTTAATTGGCTTCCTAAATTTCCAACCATGATTTACTTCGTCTTTATAAAATCAGAAAATAAAAAATTAAAACATTTTCTGCAGCAGGAAGCTAAATTAAATCTCACTGATCTCAAATGTAAAATATTGTATGTTAAATTACCTTTGGAATTTCTCTTGTGGTCATAATTGTTTGAGTCAACATTTCCAGTAAGAACATTGCCATTGCTAATAATTGAAGAGAGCAAAAAAATTTTTCCATGCCCAGTTTCCTTCTTCCTCAATAATTTTGGTAATGATGCCGTTGTGTCCATTGTTATAGGTATATCTTTTTTTACCCGATTGAGATCGGATAATCCCGCTAGACTTTCCTGTCTCGTTAAATTCAATTTGCTATCAATAACATCTAATATTTTTGTCGTATCATCCGTAGAGTTTACTTTTATTGTTATCGTCACTGTAACGTTTGGTGTTAAAGTAAACGAAGAATTGCAAGGTTTAGTGTTCTCATTTCTAAGTAGGAAAATAATTAAAATGTTAACTTTAACGGATTTCAGTTTTCTAAAATAGGATTAGTACAGCTTACATATTTTCGGTTGAGCTTGAAGTTAAAATGTTCGATGGAGTACTCGTCGTTACCACTGGTATTGCAGTTGTGTTTGAATCAATCAAATGCTGATTCCAACCGTTATTAAGAATTGGGTCTAGCGCGTCGGTAAACTGGATTACTGAAATACAACATATCAATAAAACTTTTAATTTAAAAGTAGAGGAAAAACTAAACAAATCTCATTGGATAAACAAAAAGTTAGTAACTTACCAAAAAGTAACCAATACAATATTTTTATTTTACTTAGTTTGACTCTCTGCATCATTAAAATGAAAGCGATATGAAGGGTTCGATATAGAATATTTCTAATTAGATGAATGTTGCCTAAACACTAATAAATTCTCTTGATTAAAATATTTTCAAAAAAATACGTTTAACAAATAAACTTCTATTAATGATTAAAATTCGAAGTGAAAAATATTTGAACGTAACTTTCCATGTACTACTTGGATTTATTTTGAAAATAATAAAGTAGTCAATTAATTTATGCTATGTACCTTATTTTAATCTGTCGATCAAGCAGATTTATGAAATTTGAAAATCAGATCAATGTTGAAAGAAACAGATATCAGATTAGTTAGATCAAATCAAGTCAACTGGCACCTGCTATCAAAATTTATTACTTAATATATATATATATATATATATATATATATATATATATATATATATATATATATATATATATATATATATATATATATATATATATATATATATATATATATATGAAATTTTGGGTTATTCTGGATTGATAGCCAGATGGTATTTTTTTTCAAAAAATTAAATGTTTCATTAGTTCGAAACCAAACTTCCATCATCTTGATAACCTCACCTTGATGTAAATATATATATATATATATATATATATATATATATATATATATATATATATATACCATATATATTAGATGTGCAAGTAGAAACTCTGCTTTTTTGGCCAAATTCAACTTTATTGAAAATATAATTGTTAAAAGATTGATAATTACGAAATATTCGCCATTACTATTTATGGTATTTTGCCAAATAGCAGGTAGATGATGAATGTCTTCGCGAAAGAAACTAATTTGGTAGTTTCGAAACAAAATAGTCATCGAGTCATTTTTGCACATCTTCCACTTTCGTGAACTTTCAAATATGATAACATCGATCTGAATAAGTGGTAATCAGAGGGAGCCAAGTCTGGTGCTGCATGCTGTAAAACTTCCCAGTCTAAGAAGAAGATGTTCCTGAGTGGATTTTGCTGTATGTGGACGAGCGTTTTCATGCAGCTATATAAACTTCCGCTTTTCTTGGCCCGTAAATGTTCTTTTTGCTCCAGAGCAGCACTTAATGTGATCAATTGGGCCTGGTAATGATCAGCTGTAATAGTTTCCAGAAGCTCTGGTAAATGACTCCTTTCCAATCCCACCAAACACACAGTATCACTTTCAAGGCATAAATATTCATTTTGCAATAGATGTTGATATCTGGTCTGGAACAAACTAGGTTGTTTTTGCATTTAGGATTATCGTACAAAATCCACTTTTCATCGCCCGAAATAATTTTGTGCAAACAATTCTTTCTTTTGTCCTAACTGCTCTGCACGCTCTTTTTGGGTTGACGCGGATTTTCATCCCGTAAAACTCTTCTTCGTCTTCAAATTGTTTTACTGCACCTGGATGTTGAAACAGAATAGAATGCAATTATGTAGATGTTGCTTACCAACATCCAGCTCTTAAAACTGATAAACACGAAACTTCATCTTGTAAAATGACTGAAACGAATGTTATAAAAGCAGCAAGGACTAAGCCACGTACGTATCGAAAAAGGTGGGCGTTCGTTCAAGTATATTTTAATGCTAATAATAATTTACTTCATACCCGAGTTTCTACTTGCACTCCTAATAATTTGAAGTACGTAAAATAAGTGATTTTACTTACCCAAAATTAATCTGAGAATTCGGTATGTTTTGCAGTTCAAAAAAATCGATCGAATCAATTTATAAATATGAAAAATCAACTGAATGAATAAAGAAACATCCACAAAATTAGGTAGATTAGAGCGGGAGAAAGAAATAACATTTTAGTACTCAGATCAATAAGATCGATTGAGGCAGAATTAAGCAAGACCGCATTGATAAAGTGATGCTGATGGGAGTGCGCAAAATTAAAGGCTTTCTGAATTTATTGGCTATAATTTAATGTTCCCTATTCTGAAAAAAAACATTCTCCCATTATTATTTGTCTCACGTTCGGAATTTCATAACAAAAAATTCTTTATAACTAATTACGTATTTTATTTTCAATTGCAATTCTATTTCGTGATCATCGAGGGTTTTTAATAGTAAATGCCTCTCAAAACGCCTTAGGGGAAAATAAATTATGCAATTAATTGTGTATTCTTATTATTATTTTAAAGCTTAGTAAACGTAATTAAAGAAATCTTCTATTTAATTATCCAGATGGAAAGTTTGGTAAAAGAAATGCAAGACTCTGAAACTGGTGTACCTGTTCGAAGTCAAAAACTATTTCTAACTTCAATTCCTTCTGCATTTATGGGTAAGTCAAATAAAATTATTAGAAGAAATTTAAAAATGAACATTTTATTTTTCAACAGGTTACGATTTAATCGAATGGCTAATGGAACGTTTATCAATTGAAGAATCTGAAGCTTTAAATATAGCTAATCAATTGTGTTTGCACGGTTATTTTTTTCCTGTAAATGATTCAAAAACGCTTGTTGTAAAAGATGACTCGTCCCTCTATCGCTTTCAAACACCGTATTATTGGCCATGGCAACATAAAGCTCCCGACAATGTAGAGTATGCAATATATTTAGCAAAACGTTCATTGCGTAATAAGCAGCGGCATGGTTTAGAAGAGTATGAAACCGAAGCGCTAGCCAATTTACATAAAAATTTGAAAGGTAAATGGGATTTTATTACTATGCAAGCTGAGGAACAAGTCAAATTAGCGAAGGACCGTAAGAAAGGGGATAAAATTGTAGGAGATTCACAGGTAAAATCTTTTTGTTCAAACAAAAATGAGGGCCACTAAAACTATTAAACAATATTTTAATATAGGAGAGAGCTTATTGGCGGGTTCATCGACCACCGCCAGGTCAGTTTACGCCACTTGAACCATGCCCAGTACCATCTCGTGATCGACAAGGCAAACCAAGACGGCGAACTATAGAAGATTGGCAAAGGGAAGTAGATATATTAACAGCATCTTTAGGAAGAACGCGCATGAAAATGTCTCAAGCTTGTGAATGCTTAGTCAGTTACTGTGAAACATTTGCAGAATATGATCCTATGATCCAGCAACCGTTACCATCAAATCCTTGGGTTTCTGAAGATATAACATTTTGGCAATTAAATAGTCCTTTAGTAGATATCCCAACAGAAAAACGAGTTCGTCGCTGGGCAATTTCAATTGAAGAAATCGTATCAGACCCATCTGGATTACAAGAATTTACATCATATTTAAAAAAGGAGTACTCTCATGAAAATATACGATTTTGGCTGGCTGTAAACGATTTACGAAGATCGGCGCATTCACTTATTCCTAAAAAAGTTAAAGAGATATATGAGTATGTTAATTTTATTTAAAATAAGTTTCACATATCTTTAAAACTCATTCAAATAATTTATTTTCTTAACAGAGAATTTTTAGCACCAGGGGCCCCCTGTGAAATTAACATTGATGGCAAAACAATGGAAAATGTACAACAAGGCTTAAAATCACCATCCAGATTCGCGTTTGATTCTGCCGCTGAACATATTTATGCCTTGCTTTTAAAAAAAGACTGCTATCCTCGATTTATAAGGTCAGAACATTATAAATCTCTGTTGGCAAGCGGAATACAGCCCTCGCATAAAAAACGCTTTTTTGGATTTGGTGGCGTTGCAAAAAAGAAGAGTACAACTGCTGCACCGAATCCAGTTTTATTAGCTCAGGTTAGTTTATGTTTAATTTATTTTTAAATTGAGTATGAGTAATTGTAAATTGGTCGCTGCAACTTACTATTTACTTTAAAAGCTAACATCTAGAAACAACTGAAATCGTTAATATATAAAATAAAAACAGTAACTTATTCATAAAATATTTTTCGAATTTTATCATATTACGTTATTGTTCCGTATTTTTCAATGGCAATGGTGCATAATTGAATTGATCTCCGAGAAATTGCTTTTGAAACAAAACGTCATATCGTCTTATAGATGTTACCTTACATTAACATTTTTAATTAATTATTATGCATGTAATTTTGATAATCTTTTAAAAAATTGTGCTTATAAATTGTGTAATATAATAATAACTAGCTAATCTGTGACTGAATAATCAGTCACGTGAATACATTTTATTGAATTTTTAGTTAAGAAATGATTAAGAAGTTTTTTTAAGATGTAAATTTGATGCACTTTTATCAAAAATAAAGTAAATTCATATACGCGGTTAATTTTTAAATCTTAAACGGCAAGCACGCGCTCAAATGCACACAGTATGACTTATGTGCCAAGTCAAATATTCATATCTCAAACGGGAAGTGTGCGCTCGGGGTCTCATGACTATTTACGCGCCCAAACCAAATATTCAAATCTCAAACAAGAAGCGCGCGCTCGGGATCACATGATCCCGAATAAAATGTATAATCTAAGTCCTTCAATACGAACATACATATCAGCAATCCATTGCAAGAACAACTTTTGTGCATGATGTAAAATACTAAAATCGTCGTGAATAGCAAGTCTATAAAGCTAGAAACAGAACAAGAGCGACGACGGCAAGCGTCGACGAATAAATAAAAAATATCGCCGCGATATCGCTGTAGCTAACAGAACAAAAGCGTCAGCGCATGGCGATAAAAAAACAACCAAACGGCATAACCTTCTGTGTTTTTGACACATGACGTTGTGGCATTAGGCTACTAGATTGAAAAAAAATGGTTAATAATATGACGGTTAATTGATGCCAACTTATACATATATAAAAAACAGTTGGCAACATTGTTTCGTCGGCAACAAAAATAGAAATAGACTCTAAATTTTTTTCAACGAAAAAATCGTCGTCGCCTGCGTTGATGGTTGTGTTTGTTTTGCATGATTTCGGTGTTTTCTAATATGACAGGCGATTTCGCTGGCCGCCTTCGCTCTTGTTCTGTTTTGAGTAGATGTGTGCTGTAACATAGTTATTCTGTTTCTTGGCATAATTGAATTTGAAATTGTAGGTCTATTGTGAACCATATATATTTATATGCCACCCAAAACATATATCATTGTATAAGCATTATATAGTAATGTAATGGTAGGTTCGTGAGTGAAATGTTAGATACCACTACTGGTATCGTTTTAAACTTTTTAAAGAATTTCTGCAATTACCTATCCGCCTAAATAGCATAACCTTCTCCTAAATGTAGCTAGAATATTTTATAATGCAACATGCAGAAAACAAAAAAAAATTCTATACTGTACTTACAATGCGATTCATTACTATTTATGATACGAAAAAAATTTAGTTCCCATTTCTGTTTCTTTTCATATCAAATTGACAAATAAAATAACATATATAATAATAATTAACAAATAAAATAGTAATAAAAATAATAATTTTATATGAAAACAAATAGAAATGGGAACTAAATTTTTTTCTTATCATAAATAGTAATGAATCGCATTGTATTACTCATATAATGACGCTCTCATTATAACTCAAAACAGTTTTTACGCTCAAAAGTAAATAGAAAATGTAACAAAGATGATGGAGAGAAAATACCGATCGCAACTAAGTTGGTTTTGTTTTGAATTGCAACAATGTTTTCTAAATTATAGACAAATAATTTTGAACGTTAAAATATTCGTTGAAAATTATAAAAAGCTAAAATAATTGAAGATTGTCCATAAAAACGATCTACATTTAAATCCAATTAAAGATTATTTTAAATGATTTTGTAGGTACAACACATACACATTATTTGTTCGTTTCGATAACTATATAGATAGACCACCGATGATATACATACTTATTTACACGCCCACACTCAGCAATTCAATATATGTAAAAGGAAATCATACATCTACACACTACAAAGATTTAAAAATTGTTTGCAAGTTAATTTCGTAAATTTGTTCGTTTAAAATTTTATTGCTTGTCGTCTAATCGTAACGCATGTAGCTTTGTGTTTTCTTATTTTTAAACGTTATAAAAAGTTCATTTTGAAAATTTGTGTATTAAAACTTTTGTGAATTTGCGTGATAAAATGGTGTGTGCTTACAAAAACTGCTTAACTAAAATGACTGTAAATCCACAACATTTTTTACGGTGCTGCATGACCATCGTCGTGTGTTCGACAAGAATAAAGTTACTTCCAAACGCATAACTATTATGAAGAACTTTAATTTTAATGATTTCAAAATAAGTAGTTTTAGAACAAAAAATATTTAAAAAACTATCTTTCCCCAGCCAATTAATAATCTTGTTTGTAAGTGTAAGGTCAATGACATAGATGCACGATGCAAGCGTTTATTAAAATTCGAATTTTTTTTAAATAAAAAAAAATTGATTCCAAAAGTTTCGCGTACGATTTCCAACCAGACACACAACACTGAGAGTCAAACAACAAGAATATTGAAAACACCTGATTTCCCACCTATAACATTGAAATATGAAAAAGGGCCTCCAAGAACTTATTAAAAGAATTATCAAGTTCCACAAATTCCTCATGAATGTCCCATCTCACCATCTCAATTTCCTAGTCCGCAACATCAAATTGAAGACGAAAATAAAGAACCCGTTCAACCTTTAAACAAAATTCTCAGGTTTATATTAAATACCCCTCAGAAAAGTAAAATGCAAACAGAAGAAAACACAATAAAATATTAATTGATAATACACTTGACGATCGACCACAAGTAAACACATTTTGTACTTGCACAAATATTTCATAAATTAAAATTATCTTGGACCCAAGTTGAACAAAAAATGTATTTGGAATTTGATTTTAAATCACCTTCATGTTACAAGCATTTATAAAGAAAGGTTTTAATTTGCCAGATAAGGATAAAAAATTGTATTATTCAGCAGCCCTATTCCTGAATACGATACGAAAACGAAAATATAAAATTCGTATTTGAATTGAATCAGATTCGTACGATTCTTATTTGAAAATGAATAGGAATCTTGTACTTTCGTTTTCGAATCGTATTCAGGAATAGGGCAGCAGTATAAAAAAACTAGTACATGTTTTAAAATTTTTGTATGGGTTAAATTTTAATTTTATTTTTATGTGACTTAGAAGGGTCTTAGAAGGGTATTATGAAAATTGATAAGAGATTAAAACTCTAATAAGCAAGTTAAAAACTACCATTGGCGATTGCTTTCCTATTTAAAATACAATTTAGATAAAAATATTATTGTTTTATCTTATGAGAGATTAATTTGTTTTTTAAGATAAAATAAATTACAACAATTTAAGCTATTGTAGCAACAAGAACTTTCAAGAGCCCAACTGAAATCCCATTTAATTAACCTTAATTTTTATTTAGCTATTTGGTTCTGTTCAAAACGGCTACTTATTTCATTCTAACGCCCGTTGCACATTTCAGCTAAGCTAAGCAAGAAACGTAGTTTCTATTAGCATAGTTTAGCTCGCACAGCTCATTCCGCTGCACATTTGAGCTAATTATATCTCTCACGCATACATTTCAATACAAGTAAAATCCTATGTCTGTCCAAAATTAATTAACTAATTTTATTATATTATTTAAGAATTCAACCACTTTTTTGAATTTGATCCACAATACCAAACGCAACAATACTCAAATGTCATCCAAATTTCAATATTTTATAAGTACACATAATAATAGCAATGTGAGCAATATAGCTGACTTTTGCAATCCAAAGACAACCCGAGCTAAGTTAGTTTGTATCGCTCAAAACAGAAAAACATAGCTCGCATAGTTTAGCTCAAATGTGCATCGTTCCATTAGGCCCGTTGCACATTTGAGCTAAGCTAAGCTAAGCGATGTCAGCTAAGTTCATCGCTCTTGGTTGAAAATAAAGAGTTTTAATGAAACGATGCACGCTTGAGCTAAGCTATGCGAGCTATGTTTTTCTGTTTTGAGCTATGAAACTAACTTAGCTCGCGTTGCCTTTGGATTGCAAAAGTCAGCTATATCGTTCACACATACATTGCTATTATTGTGTACATATTTGCCTATGTGACTATGTGATTCTAATAATATTTTGGCAGACATATAGCATTTTACTTGAATTGAAATGTATGTGTGAGCGATGTAATTAACTCAAATGTGCAGTGGAATGAGCTGTGGATGCCAAACTATGCTAATAGCTGCGTTTCTCGCTAAGGCCCCTTGCACACTTAAGCTATGTTCTTTTAGCAAAGTGAGCATGTTTTGAGATCACAGCTTTCGATTTACTTTGCAAAGCCTAAATAAGTGAAACCGAATTAGCGAAGCTTAACTCAACACACTCGTACGTCCCGATTTATTTAATTTCTTTATTTAAAGCTGTGGGATAGAAACATAGCTGATTGTGAGCTGATTAATTACGAGGGCAAATCAAAAAGTCTTGCAATTTTATATGAAAAAAAAGAGTGAGTGAGACAGCAATATTTTTATTTTTCGACATAATCTCCTTTACATTTGTCACATCGATCAATTAATTTGCCTAAACCCTCTAAAAAAAGATTTCTTTTGTTCCATAAAATATTCATTTACAACAGACTGTACTTCATAGTCACTGAAAAATTTCGGGCCCCTTAGTGTTTTTTTTTTAAATTGGGAAACAGAAAGTAGTCACTGGGTGCCAAGTCTGGACTGTACGGTGAATGCGGAATTTCCACGAAGCCGCAGCCCTTTAATGCAGCTTGAGCAATATTAGCCTTGTGCACTGGTGCATTGTCGTGAAGAAGCAAGATTTTTTTAATAACTTTCCTTGGCCGTTTTTCCCGGATCGCTTTTTTCAATTTTCGCAAAACTTCTGCGTAATATATGCCTATGATTGTGGTTTTCGGTGCAATATAATCGATTATCAAAATTCCTTCAGCATCCCAAAAAACTGTTGCCACAACCTTACCAGCAGACGGTTGAGTTTTGAATTTCTTTGGTGGTGGTTCACTACGTTTAATCCATTGCATCGATTATTGTTTGGATTCCGTATCCCAATGATAAAGCCATGTTTCATTGCCTGTTATTATGTTATCCAAGTAATTTTCTGGATCTTCTTTGTACATATCTAAAATTGCCTCTGAAGTTTGAAGACGCATTTTTTTTTGTTCTGAATTCGACAAACGGGGAACCCATCGCGCACTTACTTTCGACATGTGAAGGTGGTCATGTAATATAGTATATGTGGTACCGTATGAAAGAGAAAGTCTCCACGCTAACCGCGGAACAGAAATACGCCGGTCCTCCAATACAATAGATTCGGCCAAAATTACGTTTTCATGGCTAATAGCATCTGCTGGCCGATCCGAGCGGTTGTCGTCTTCAAATGACTCCCGGCCACTTTTGAATAATTTTACCCACCTTGTTACTGTGGCATATGATGGTGCAGATTCGCCGTAAACTTTTGATATATAGTTGAATATATAAATTGCATTTCGTCCATCTTTATAGAAAAATTTAATAAGGGCGCGATATTCAATTTCATTCATTTTAAGAAAAATTCAAAACACGTGTTACTAAATTGACAAAAACATACGATGTAAAATTTACATCGAAATGTTCTTCTAGAAGTTTCATCGCAACAAAAAATGGTTTTGAAAAATATATTATTGTCTCACTCACTCTTTTTTTTCATATGATATTGCAAGACTTTTTGATATACCCTCGTATCTCCAAGGTGAAAATAAAAATTTAAATACATTGCTTTACACATTGGGTAGACTCTGAGATTTATCTACAATATTTCTCTTATTTGACTTTGGAAAAAAACCAAAACGTGAAGCTGTTAAATGAAAACATAGCTCATATCAGTCAAAATACTTAGCTCAAGTGGGAAACGGGGCTTATAAAAGTTTTTTATATACAACCAAGAACGATGAACATAGGTCAGTTCGCTTGTCTTAGTTCAGCTGAAACAGGCCTTATTGTCTTATTAGTAGCCATCGTTCATGAGTATGCAAAATCATCCGAATTGATTCAAAGCGATTCAAGATGGCTGACTTTTAACCAACAAGCGCACATAATTTTTATGCCTTAAAGGGAAAATCTGTACATGTATCATCACCTTAACAGAGCTCTCACAATAGACAATTTTTTCTCTAAAGTAAATTTTTTTCTAAAGTTTGATTTTCAAACAAACTTCTAAGGCAAAATAAAAATTGTTTTATTGTGAAAGCTGTTTAAAGTCTCCACAAATAAATATTCGTTTCGGAAAGGTAATTAAGTATTAAAACGGTGTAAGACTAAATACAAATTAAGGTTAATTAATTAAATTAAGACATAAAAATAAAATTTTACAATTTAGAGGAAAATAAAAACTGATTTTTTTTATTCAAAATAAAATACACAACGCATTTTTTATTTAAAAAAAATAATTTGTATGGTACATCAAACTAAACAATTTAAAATTAGCGTTCGAATAAAGACGGAACTTAAAAGTAAGCCATTATTTATCCTGCCATAAAGAACTGAAACGTTTTCTTTAAGACAATGCTGACCAATCTCTAGCTTAACTACTATTTAAAAATAGTTTTAGTTACAAAATAGTGAGCGGCAACCTAAACTCGTAAGCTATTCACTTGTATATTGAATTTATAAAAAATATCTTATATACTTTCTTATATCCCTTTTTCAACTAAGAAAAATAAAAAATCTTCTCAATTTTAGTCCAATCCACACAAATGTGTGAGTAAAAAATTAACGTATGTAACGGCGTTGTTCATTAAAAATTTCGCTTGATTTGAAGTAAAACCAACACAACTGTGTGTATAGATATAGTGTTTTTTCGGACGGAAAATAAGTTAAAAAGGAATTCACAAATGTGTAAATTTGTTCAAAAAACATACAAAACTACATATACATGGTACTTTAGCCCTACCCGCACAATTGTGTTAGTAAAACACAAAAGGGATATGTAATTCATTTGAGATGGATTAATTCAGCCCCCAATTTAAACAATAAAATTTATTAGAGATTAACAGATTAGATTAACAGAAAAATGAATTTAAGTTTTGTTAGCGAACCTTAAATGCTCATAATTAGATTATAATTATACGCTCTTGATTTGCACACTGTAAACACCACATGACTCTCATTGGATTCTGTGACAAAACAGATCAAGTCAGACATGCTTTGGTTGAAATTATAATCTTTATAATGACATCCTCGTTTTTCTATTCCATTGAGGAACAATCCCTTAATAAGTGATTGATTGAAAGACAATAATGAAAAACGACATACTATTGTAGTATGTCCAAGTGACAATTTTCCTATTTTTATGTACTTCTCTTACGTAATATTTTTTATGATAAAATCGAATTAATAAATTTTATTTTAATTTTGAAACAAATATTGGGTTCAATGTCCCTGAACTTTCACACAGATTTGGATAAATAGAAAATCTGCCTTTCCATAACAATACATTGTTCTTAATGTATGCATATATAAGAAAATTACTCATTCATATTTTCAATTATAAATTACCATACTGTAACAGTGCAATCAACGGCATCCTTTTAAAAAATTGTATTTAGTTGTTCTATATAGATTTCTACATCGTTTTCATTTTTAATCTTTATTCGTTTGTGTTTGTGAGAACAGATGTATTTAAAATAAACAATAATAATACACAGCTATGTACTCAATATATTAATATACATATGTATATATCCTATCGTTCATATCTCCTTTCCAATAATGGATTTATTTGATTGAACAATACATATTCTTTTGCATTTCTATCATAGAAAAAAAATTATTTATGCTATTTTTTATAAAAAGAAAATGGAAGTAAGGTATTCACGATTTGTTTTATTGTTTCTCACAAAAAATATTAAACACATTTTCTACATGACCTTGACAATTGTAAAACAATACGAGTTGAAATAAATATATTCTGTGTTAATATGTAGTATAATAAGTTAGAGTGAAGCAATACTAAACTGGTTAATGGTATACAAAAATACGCCGTGTGTACTGTAAGTGTATTTAATCTTGCAAACATTTAGGCGAACTAGTAAAATTATTGCATAACTTAATTTCGATTAACGCGCTACCTGGATTTTCACCCTCTAAAGATTTTTTTCGAATGATGGTACTACTATATATGTATTGCTATGCATATATTTACAAAATATATATTTATATGCCAAGAAAAAACGGCACTTGCTAAATTTGCACTTGACAGCTCAAGTAAGCAGAACAACAAAAGCAGAATCAAGAAGAAAGTAACATCTTCACTCATGATACAATAATGTGTTATTCCGTTGATTGAATACATATAGATAATACCACTGCGAATTACAACGGCAATTTTGATTTTTACACATTGTAAAAGAAGAACGCTTCTTACACATTGTAAAAGAAGAACACAACTCACTTCATGTAGGCTTAAGAAGAACAAAGATAGACCCAATTAATTCAAAGCTGCTAGAACGGAGTAAAACATATTTTTGATTTATTATTTACCCACACCACTAGGAATTTTAACAGAAAAAAATAGAATGAAATGTGTTTTCCTCTCTCTCAACTGAATATATGCAATGCCTCCTAAACTACAGGCCACATACACCAAATGATGACGACACGCTATGTCTACGTTGTTGTTGCTTTCTCTAGTTATTTTGTTAGTGTAAATATATTAATATTATTGCCCAGTCTCGGTTTAGACATAAATTGACGTCATGTGCAAAAAATGAGAGTAGTAAGAGGCTTGTAGTTTAGGAGGCATTGATATATGCAATATATATGACAAAAATAAATAGACAATAATAATGAAATTCTATTTATGTTCTTCCAATACCAATACAGTTTACAGTTCTTCCAATACCAATACAGTACTTAGTATTGGTTCTTCATTCGGTTCTCATTTTTTCAGTTGTATTCCAACTATGTGAGTGGAGGTTGTATATGACGTTTTCACAGATTTTACAGATATGGCGATGGGAATATTTTTTCATTTGCACTGCAACACAATTTATTTGTTATTATTTTTTTTTTGTTGATGTTTTCGAAACAAATTAACACCAAGGTTACTTCATTCAATGATAACTCCATTTAACCATATTTATTTTGTTATATACTGATGGTACAATTGTATGTAAGAGTAAGTGAAATAGCAGTCATAACATTTCAAAATAATATTTTTTTATGTAATAAAAAGTTGATGTACAATACAAATGTAATTTTTATATGGGGAAAAACAACAATAATTAAATTTTTCGGTTTTTATGAGGCAAGAAACAAAAAACCACTCTCGCACAACTATGCCTCTATGTACATATATGTGACTAGTACCAATGCCTTCTAAACTACAGGCCTCTTACTACTCTCATTTTTCGCACATGACGTCAATTTATGTCTAAACCGAGACTGCGCAATAATAATTTTAAGATATTTACACTAACAAAGCAACTAGAGAAACCAACAACAACGTCGACTTAGCGTGTCGTCATCATTTGGTGTAAGCGGCCTATAGTTTAGAAGACATTGCTAGTAGAGACATTAACCAAACGTAGCGGCAGAATTCCCGGTGGCCGGTAGTAATCTATATGTATTCAATCAACTCAAACATATTAAAAATCTTTAGACAGGCAATGAGGTTAATAAAACGAAATGTAATATTTTTCGGATATACTCAAACTATAGTTGTGTTAACCTGGTGCAGCTAGGGAACTTCCAAATGTGTATTGAAAAAGTGGTTTCACCAAAACACATATAGTAGCGACAACGGGTTTCTATTGAGCCTATCTGATAAAAAAAAAATTTGTATCAAGTCTGCACTAAAAAAAAAAATGAATTTTCTTCCCGTTTCCTTTGATGAACAGCGCGGGCACAGTGTTTTGTAACAGCGTATGTGAATAAAAACAATTTTCAGTATAGGTAAAACTTTAGTTGGCTTTTACACCTATTTCTCGTGCACGTTCCTTAATAAAATTCTGCACATATATGAAAAAATACCTTTCACCTGATATATGTTTCATTAAGATACGCGCACGGGAAATAGGTTAAAAACTCATCGCAGTGAAAAAATTAAGAGTATTAATATAATAGATGTTTGAAAAGGTGGCCCGGAGTCTGATATTCTAACAATAATTACTACTGCTAAATCATAAGAGGCAACTGTCAAAGGCTTCAATTTTGCTTAAGAAACCATTTTGTTTATATTGATTGATTATATTGTTCCTCGTGTATAGTTCTGTAGGATGCAACACTAAGAATAATTTCTTCAATACAGAAACACTCAAACGTATCCTTTCCTATACCATACGTTACCCTGCTACATTTCATTTGATGGCGAAATTTAAATATGCTTACGCCTTCTTTTAGTTGTTCCCTGTTAGCTTATTATAATACCCTACTACTACCAGTCTAACTCTATGTTTTCTTTGGTAAAAGATAAAATAAAATCTATGAGTTACATTTAAGATCTATGTAAGTAACTGAAAAAGTTGTTATATTTTTTTCGAAATAATTACAGGGAACTGGACAAACATCAGCAGCTGGTCAAGGGTTAGCACGTCGTCGCGGTAGCGACCGTAGTCTTTCCGGATCAGCACATGAGCTAGCAGTATCAGGTGTTAAGGATAGCTCGAAAGTACCGCATTCACATAGCCAAAGCAATTTAAGTGATATACCATACAGGTAAAAGTATATTAATTAATAAATTTTTATTTTTTATACGATTTGTTTATATTTATTTAATTACTATGAATGTTTTTCTGCGATGACAGAACGGTTCCAATCAAATCGTCACAAAAACATGAAAGACAGAGAAACTAAAACATTATATAAATATATATTAGTATATTATTACTGGATGTCCTGAAGAGCCTTTGTCATATGTGTCTTGATATAGATTTCTAACAAGAACATTTGCACAAAATCTGACCATATACACTCATACCCCGCTAGGCCGCTATACGAACGCCCTTTATACGAAATTTCGCTATAACGGAACTAATACATAATTTATATCCCTTTTTCGCTATACGAAAGAGAAAAATTCGTTTTACGGAATTATTTTTATTAAATTTTGGGAAAACCCAATTAAGTCAAAACTATACACACATAAAATGAAATCTTCATTCTTTTCTGTTTTCTGAATCATGTTTGGAAAAAAATTTGTCCAGAATGCGTTAAATATTACTAATCTGATCTTGATTCGCTACATGCTATACGTCAAAATATTGTATCACATGCTGGCCGACTTGGTTTCGAAGAAGTACAAGAAGTTGTTGTGATCGAACTGGTAGAAACCGACCAACAAGGATTTACAAATGAAGAGCTGGTAGAATTAAATGATGATTTACATACGACATCCATCACCACTGAGCAAGAAATGGAAGTCACTTATCGAAGATTAAAATCGCAAGACTTGAGCAGCTCTATCACATTTTGAAAGCGGCATAAAAATATTACAGGACCATGATGAAAATGAAGATCGTTGTCTTAAATCTGTTCGTGGCATCAATGAAAGAATTGAATGCTACAAGCAGCTTTATAAAACCATTAAAGCAGAAGCCAGACAGACAACTTTAGATTCATTTTTTATTCCATCTACCTAGAAAATCATCGGCCCTTGAAAGCGTTCTTATAAGTTCCAGTTCAAGCTCTAGCGCATGCTCCAGCCCACGCTTTAGCCCAATCTCTAGCTCAAACTCTCCGTAAACAATCTGATTCTTTAATCACAAATTTATATTTTTTATTTAGTTTTATTAATTTTATTTTATAACTACATATTATGTATTTATTATTTAACATTCATATATAATTTGAATATGTATACATATCCATATGTATTTATTGAAATAGACCAAAAATCGAATTATTTAATAAAAAAAATTATGAATTTTCTTTAAATAGTGAAGTTTCTTATATGTGCTCGTATTTATTGTGCCGTTCTGGGAAAGGATTGCTTATGAATTTACGACTTTTTATGAAAAATATTGATTCGATAAACGGAATTTCGGTTTACGGCCACCTTTTCCGGAACGGATCCCTTCCGTAAAGCGGGGTATGAGTGTAGTTGTAAACCTCCGATAAAAAAATTGAGTTAAGTTCATTTGAGTACTTTATACCTAATTAAATGTTAATAGTGCTTGAAATAGTTGCTTGAAATCGTCAAGTAGCGGCCTTAGCTTAGAAGTAACACATGTCATCTAATTCGGTTAGTTTAAAAAAAAACCGATAGCAATGCAATACCCGAAAATTAAAATCTTGATTCAATGCAACTCGGTAATTTCCCTGAACCATATAATTATTCTTATCATCTTCTCCTTTTTAAAGCTAAACAACATATCGTCTGCATATACAAGAATTTGGCCGAATCGATTAATTACTTATGCAATTTGGAGATTCCTTATCACGCATAGATACTCCCAATATTTTTCCAAGATTATCTGCGTCACCATGCTTTTTCGTAAAGGCCATTATTGGAAACTATCAGTTAGCCTGTTGAAGCCCAGCCAATGGACTACTAACCAATGTTTCATCAAACATTGATTAGTGGTCCATTGGCTGGGGTTCAACATCCTAACTGATATTTGCCAATAATGGCCTTTACGAACAAGCCATGGTAGTTCTCTCATTTAAGTCAAATAAATGTCAACTGCCAATTATCCGGTAATGAGATTTAAAATAGATGGAAAGGAGGATAAGGATGCCACTACTTGTTCTATGTAGATTCCGTCGAGATCAAATTTCTAGAAATTTTGTATGATTATACAAAACTCCTTTATTATCGTAGCCGGTTAGAAATCATAATAACTCGAGTTTTTATTACTATATTATTTTTTTTGGATTATTGGTAGGATAATAATATTCAAATTAAACTATGTAGAGTGCGATACCACTGGTATATAAGAGGTCTTAGTCTTTATCCGTAAAGAAAGGTCTGTTTGATATATTCTGTAAAATTTTAAAAATTCAAAATATTTTTAAACAAATCTGATTGAAAAATCACAAATTCGATCGTGTGTAAACAATAATATAATAAACCAAGTAATCTTGTATTACCCTGAAAAATTAAAAATACGCAAAATGTGGTTCTAATTATATCTGTCTGATCGCTCCGATGTAATAAAAAAACACGAGAAATAATTAATCCCCGGTTCAAGTTTTAAGGCCTTGACTGTGCCAAGTAGCCGTTTTCATATTTTCAAATTCTGAAATATATTTTTGAGTGATGAAGAGGAGCTCGTGATAAAAAGAAACTCCATGCTGATGAAGGGGAACTCTCGCCTGAAGTTGGATAACAATCGCAAGCTAATTTAACTGGTATTACGAAAACTAATCCAGCACATCAGCAATAAAAACAACAAGAAGAAAATCAATTACAAAAGGTTGCATGGAAAGAAAAGGCTCACAGAATTTGCTAGTATACAAACTATAATGAAATCAGTGGCCACTAAAGAGTACAGTGTAGTGTCAGTAAACCATGTAGTGTGGAAAATCATACACCAGATTCCGATACATATAGAGCTCTAGTTACAGAGCTCAATGAGGAAGGTAAAGAATGGTTCACATACGAAGATAAAAACAACTATGCATTTAAGGTTATGGCCAGAGAGGCCTTCATCCGAGGTGTATGTACTAGCATGTAGTGGAGGACCTAAAGGCAAAATATCTGCAAATAGTAGAATCACTAAATATCCTAAAACGAGAGAGAGGTGAGAACAATAAAATAAAAAAAGGGATCGAGTCTTTATGCTTACTTATAATAAAAAGGAGAAACAAAATGGAACTCCTAATATAATAATATGAGGCTAATAGCTCAATGCAAAAAATGCTAAGGTTGAAAAATGTAAAAATATTGCGGTAGGGAGCCTAGATGCGTAAAATGTGCTCGGAAACACAACGCGAAAGAGTGTAAGGAAAGTAAAAACAACCCTGCAAAATGCATAAACTGTAAGTCCATCGTCCTGCGAATTACAGAGGATGTGACTAGCCAACGAAGTTTAAAGGCTAAGAAACAAAATGTATCAGTTTCCTAAAACTCTAAGGTTACCAGAGAGAAATTTAGTAAAAACCAAGTAGAGTCAAAGCCACCAGTTATAGGTAGAGGGCGGAATACCTACTCGCAAAAGTACATTCATATAATGCTATTACCGATGACCCTGTTGAAAGATAGTAGAAGCATATAAGCCATACATGCTAGGCTAGCAAAGCAAGAACGTGGTCTAAAAGCTTTATACAAGCGTCTAGAAAAGCAAGAAACCACGAACGGTGTAACACTCCTCTTATATGAAAATGAGCAGAACATTAAGAAGTATCACATGGAACCCGAACGGACTGGCGCAGCATGTTCCAGAGTTAGAAATTTTTCTAAATTTAGAAAAAATAGATATATGCCTTATATCGGAAAGCCATTTGACAGAAACATTATTCATTATACGTGATTATGAATGTTGATACTATTCAGGATCATCAGTAACAGAGAAAAAGAATGTCAAACACTATGAAAAACTTGGTATCGAAGATGAAAGTATGCAAGTTGCAAACCATCTACTGCCCTCCGGCCTATAATCTAAACAAAGAAGATTATAGCAGACTCTTTAGATCACTAGTATCCAATTTTATTATTGGTGGTGACTTTAATGCAAGGAACACCTATTGGTGATCAAGACTTACAACCCCTAAAGGAAAAAGCTTTTCGAAGCAGGTCGGGTAAACAACTGCGAATAAAAAATATGTTTAAATAAAAAAAAAATATTTTTTGTTTAATGAAAAATAGTAAAATTTGATATTGTGATTCTGGTGCTGAAAGGTGAGATAGGTATTAATTAGAGGCAGCCCAAATCAGAACAAAAATTAGATAAATGTATGCAACATTCATTCGCACTACTCAGGTTACCAAGCAATTGAAAATAAGTAAAAATGAAATAGAAGTCGAAGATAAAATTTCGAAGTTGGACCATGAACTAAACCCTCCATTCTAAACGAGCTGATATCCTCAAAATGGGGTATGTAGTTTAAAGAATTGTAACGAAAGAAAATTAAATAAATAAAATCGACTAAGAAAAAATAAAGTTTTCTATGGAAACTATGATCACAAATTATGATTTGAAATCTACATATTTGTGATCACAGTGCGGCGTCTCGATGCGTTTTTTTTCGTCTCTTACCACAGTTTTAAAGTGGGAGTTTTTGCAACACTTTTACAACAATAATTGGTGCTGATTACGCGAAGTTAACATTGCAACGCAACACTACAACTTCTCACGTATAGACGAAATACGAAAATCGTTACTTATCTATGTAATCGAGAAATTTATTTTTTGTTAGACGGTATTGCTTGGTAAAACCACAAATTTGAAATAAAAGCAGTTTACAAACAACAAAATTCGAATCCCAATAAGTTTTGCCACAGTTCAATAATTCGCGGCGGAATTGGTTCTTTAATTTATAGTTTAATTAAATTTAATTTACCATATAAGTGGCGCAGTGGCTAAAGCTTCGGCACTCGGACCGGGAGGTACTAGTGGGTTCGAATCCCACCAGAGGCAGGATGTAAAGCAAATTTTCTTCATCGATTACGATCGGTGATGTTAATAAACACAACTTAGCCCTCTGTTGGAGTGCAGAATTCAGTGCCAACCCACCGTCCATGTCAGTGTGCAGGTTGGCATGAAGCTTGCAACGTGCAGGTATACTGTAAATGCTGTAAATGTGTGAGTAGGTGAATGGGTGGGTGAGTGCGTGAACGAAAAGGGGAGTATTAATTGACCTTAAAAGGATATTAAATCCATTGGATGATTAATACTTTCTTAAAAAAAAAAAAATAGTTCAATAGTTCAATAGTTTAATTTATTTAAACACCAACGTTTCAAAATGTTATTCATTCCATTAACAAGGCCTACAATTAATAAAAAAGAAGAAAAACAAAAAAAAACGGTAATCATAACTTACATTATGTTCACTTAAAAATTCTGAATTATGATTCAAGATTATTGGATGACAAATCACTTACATAAAATAATTTTAAAAATATATTAATCACAATATTATATCATAATTTTGTTAACAACAATTAAAACTAAAATTATCAAAAATGGGTTAAAAAATAACTAGCGTCGGAAATCTTTTATCACCGTATTATCTGTAAATATTTATGAGTTACAACACTATATAACTCATATTTACAGATAACGTCAAAGCCTAATCGATAATATTATGGTAGCTTAGCGGCAAACATTGACGGTTCATAACATCTGAAGTCGATTGTATGTGGATCATTTCCAGGAGATTACGTTTTTTCTAGATATTTTCTTTATCTACCATTTTTACTTGATCAAAATTTCGCGGAAGATTCAATCGAAGTGAATGATCTACTGAGCACTATGTGTTATGATCATACATACGTTTTTAAGATATTGTTTTGTTTCTCCGCAAATCTTGATTACACCGCTGGCAAAGAGAGTAACGAAACATTTCATACAATTGATAAACTTACCTTACACACATCATACACGCGGATCTCTAATAATGCATAATTAATTATTTAAAATATTTGATTAAGTTCATATAAATGTATATTTGATAATTTAATTATATTCAAATTCCAAAAAAATAATATGGTGCAGTAAAAAAAAATCAAAACTAAACTTCTTAACTACCGATACCATCACCGAAATTAAACAAACCAAAATTCTTAATTTTAATTTAATTAACAACCATTTAAGAATTAGCTAATTTTAAATAAATTGTACGTATGTATATATAAAAAAAAACATATTTACTATGTAAAGAGGAGATGAAATGATGCGGCGTCTTTCAATTAGAGACAGTAGCGATATATCGGAGGAGAGTCTGCTTACTGATATAAGTTCTGTAGCTACTAAAAGGAGTAGCATTGCAATGGTACTGGGCGTGTAGGTGACTCAACCCAGTCATATCAAGATGAGACTTAAAGAGATAATTTACCGAGAGATTCCAGGACAAGCGGTCAGATTTCAAAATTCGATATGCAATAGAAGCTAGAAAGCAAATACCCAGAGAGTCATTTGTAGAAGTTTACCATCAGGTTTGGAGTGTGAAATTACAATGCAGGACCCCTTACTCAGAAGAAAAATTCATAGAAATCTTCATTCAAAACATGCGTGGAGGGCTGCAGTCTCAATTAACGGATAACCGATTTACATCTATTAACGAGCTGACTGCTTGCTGTACGGCTTGGGATGATACTTGGAGCAGACTTCGAATTGATCCCGAATCAGTGTTGTAATGGATTAATGAGATGCAACTATTAGAACCCACTATACAGAATCTGACGTGGAAGCAATGTGATTATGATAATGGGCCACTGGTAGGAAAACCACAGGTAGCAGCCTTTCAAAATAATAATGTTGGTCAGATGAAACTTAGAACTTTCAGTGCTACTCCCTCAAACTACCAGTTCTACCGTCCATCTAATACACGCGGAATTGTGTGTTTCAATTGTGACAAAAAAAGTCATACATTTAATGATCGCCAATTGCTCCCTACTAAATGTTTTTGTCATAAATGAGGCAAGAAGAATACCGTATATTTGCAGGGTCGTATGTGTTCGGAAAACAATTAGGGGATTAATGGGGAGCTGGAAACCATGGAATTCCAAAAGGTATTTTACCCAGGCCACTACAGAAAGACAAAGTAGTAATGAAAGACGCAGCGAGCAACACGGATGCGGAAATATGACTCCGATCTCGTGGCAATCCACCGAATAAATCTCGCTAACCATGACAACCTCCCTTATCTTCTACCTCTTCCTTCTTCCTTATCAAGTACTTCGAACATAGATTCTACATCAAACAAAATTGATAAGTTCCAAAACACGCAGAAACGACAATATAATGCCCAACATCGTACGCGAAGTAGATTATATCGAAAAAACAAACACAAAGAATTAAAGGTAGAACTTGTTAATTCGATAATCACTAATAATTCTCTGGATCCCCGCGTTTTAGGTGCCGGCTCAGAGAAATTATCATCCAATTCAAATGTCGAATTGCATATCCCTCCCGCTTATATCAATGTAGCCGGTCAGGCGGAACGGGTTTTGGGTATATTACAGTTTCGATAAAATTTCAAAATAGACAACACACAATGCGTTTACATATTGTTCCTAGTCTCAAGCAACCGTTGTACTCCTGATTCAACCGCAAACTCTTACCACATCCTTTCATCAGAACATCAACTAAAATTGAATCTCGTGACGAAGAAATTTCCTTGTTTTACAAAACTAAATCTAGGAAGAACATCCCTAATTTCCCACCTCATCGATATTGGCACCACCAAACCGATTAAACAAAGGTTTTATTTCGTGTCTCCGGCAGTTCAAACACGCTTGTATAAAGAGTTGGACCAAATGTTGTCCCTATAGGCGTAATAGAAGAAAGTCAGAGCAGTTGGTGCTCTTTGGTCAGCTTGATGTCTAAAGCAAGCGGCAAATATCGACCCTGCCTAGATGTCCGTGAGTTGAACACGGCCACGGGACGATTGGATGAAACCAGGTATATCTCGTCTATTGATCTTAAAGATGCCTTGTGGCAGATCCTGTTGGCTCAACAATCCAGAGATAAATCGGTGTTTACCATTCCTGGGAGACCATTAAATCAATTCAATGTCATTCGGCTTAGATAACGCGCCTCAGACGATGTGCCGCTTGATATATGAAGTGATCCCGCATCAACTGCATGACCGAATCTTCGTTTATTTGAATAATCTTTTGGTAACATCGGCAACATTCTAGGAGCAACTAAAATTGTTGGAAGAAGTCGTTTTTGTTTAAAGAACGCAGGACTCACAATCAACGTTTTTAAGAGCAAATTTCTTCTAAAAGAAGCAAAGTATCTTGGGTATGTTATGCATTGTGCAGGTTGTCTCCAAACTGATCAGAAAAAGGTTCGGGCAATAGTAGAGCTCCTTTTCCCAAATTATCTAAGCACGTAAGATGATTTCTAGGAATATGCGGCTGGTATCGATCCTTCATTAAAAATTACGCGTTGCTGTCTGCACCGATTACTGATTTGTTGAAGTAAGGTGTAAAAGTTAAATGTTCCGATTCGGTTAACTCTGCGTTTGGACCCGCTTTATCAACGTCACCTATCTTAACAAATTTCGAATATACAGTTACATAAAATAAACACTTTTATATCCAATATGACGCCAGCTCTGTCGGCATAGGTAGTGTATTGTTCCAGCTCGATTCTGATGGAGCAGAGCGTCTAATAGATTTTATCTCTCAAAAATTGACTGCCGCCCAATGAAATTATTCAGTTACCGAGTTGGAATGTTAGCCGCTGTGCTGTGCGTCAAGAAATGTAGGCCCTATATAGAAAGTTACCCATTCACTATTTACACAGACCATGCCAGCCTGCAATGGTTAATGTTCCAAAAGGATCTTTCGGGAAGGTTAACACGATGGAGTCTCTATCTCCAGTCGTTTGATTTCCAGATGGCTTACCTTAAGGGCTCACAAAATGTGGTGCCAGAGGCTTTGTCACGAGCATTTTGTGAAAACTCGACACTCAACGACGGCCCCTCCTCCGACACTCCTTTAAGAATAACTCAACATGGGCCTAATACGATTATGGATTCTCATCCGAATCCTGGGAGTAGATCGATTTGCTCTTTAAATTCGGAATCTGACTTGAGTCCTTTACACGTTGATCTTGCCAATCCCGCCTTTTTGGATGTGGCATATACAAAACGACTGGAAGCTGTTAAAGCATTACCACAAGTTGATCATAACATTCGAGTTCAAGATGGCAAACTTTTTATTGCTCCCACCTATGGATTACGTTACAAAGATACGGATCTGCCGACATGGAAACTCGTTATACCTGAGAGTTAACCGAATCTCTCATTCAACAGGCGCATCTTCCAACATCTTCCGCCCATATGAGCATATCGAAAACGTTAGAACGTTTCATTGAACAAAGGCAGTTTCATTGGACACGTATGACACAAGATGTAAAGTCGTTAATCAAATATTGAAAAACCTGTAAAATGAATAAGGCCGTTAACTACTCCACAAAACCTAGTATGGGAAGGCAATCGGTATCCAGTCATACTTTCCAGAAATTAACCTAAACTTTCTTGGCCCCTATCCCAGGTCCAAACACGGCAACGCATATATCTTAATTGTATTAGATAATTATTCCAAATTCGTCTTACTCAAAGCCTTAAGGGAAGCTTCGGGTTCGTCATTGTACCAATACGTCGAAAATGAGGTATTTAATATGTTTTCTGTTCCTGAATTGGCAGTGACGGATAATGGAAAACATCTAAACAATTCCAGGAATTATTGTAGAAGTATGGAGTTACTCATCTTCGTTCTTCTATTTACTCACCACAAGGCAACTTGTCCGAGCGGGTAAATCGTACTGTATTATTTGCTATCAGATCATACCTGAACGATAGTCATGCTAAATGGGACGTCCATTTATCAGAAATTGCTTCCACGTGTAGAAATGTAATTCATATATCTACTACTTCCTCGACACATTTTTTGGTATTTGGGCAGCACATGACCCAACTCGGATCAGACTATAAACTTCGCCGTTTGATCGATGAAGCCGATGATAATTATGTTTGCATGGACTCGAAACCTGATCGATTGAACTTGGTTCGAGATAATGTTCTGCATTATTTGAAAGTATCTTACCAGAAAAATGCTCAGCGTTATAGTTTACGTACTCGCCAATATATGTTCTAGCTTGGGCAAGCTGTATTCGTTAGAACGTTTCCTCAGAGCGATGCTTCGAATAAATTTTCAGCAAAATTAGCCCCTAAATTTATTCCTGCAACAATTGACCGAATAATTGGAAATGTTGTGTATGCAAGTAGGAATTTGCATGAAAAGCAACTGGCCACATATCACGGAAAAGACATTAGAATCTAACAATACCACTTTTATTCTTATAATAACAGTTCGCTGGTGATTCAAAACTTTTGGGATTGACACAATTTGGAACTTAGGGTGTTTTCCCTAACAAGGTATCTTATTACATGTGCATGGGTATATAATTTTGAATTGAAACACTTCGTTAGAGGTGAGTCGTACCCACGATTTGCATTAACAGTCAAGACATTTTTCCGGCGTTGCACTGTATATTTGAGGCACTCATTAATTTTAACGTATCGAAAAAAAAAAAAAAAAAATTAGCTTGTGAGGAATTAAAATATATAATTTATTTCATATAAAAAAAAACATTTGATAACAAAAAGTTTGTGAATTTATTGATATTGATTTTATCGTCAGAAGAAGAGAAACATCAAAATTTCCTCCATATAACATCATCGGAACCACTCAAAACCTATAGTTAAAATTTGCCTATGGTCACGGCCCATCGAATTGACGTAGTCAGACGTAGTCAGTCATTGCAAACCACTTTACGACAATTACAAACCATTTAAAGCTTGATAATTTTTAAACTTCTTTTAAACAGATATGGCATTTTTTTATACTATATTTTCTCAAATTATTACCGCTTACAAACCTCTTCAAATGAGGCCTTTTTCAAACAAAACACTTTTAACGTTAAGTAATAAAAAAAATTTGAAAGTTGGAAAATTTTAATTGCTCTTTGTACATATGTTTTCGGCTGATTTTATAGGTTAGTCACTTTCGGCTACGATATTTCAATTTAATATATAATTTGTTTAACTTTCGGCTGAAGTAGTCAAGACTCTATCTGCATTATCGTTTTTTTACACTTTCGGCTGGCAACTTTCGGCTAACTTTAACAAGGTTTCTGGAATCTCATCATGAAATAGTTGATAGTGCGCAAATAAAGTGCGAGGGTGTAAACGCCATACTAAGTTAAAATTATATTAACCGTTTTTCCAATTCAGTAACTATAATGTTGAAAATATTTTCTAGTCAACTTTTCTTGTTTGGCATAATGTACAGAGGCCTTCAGGACATCCAGTAGTAGTACGCTTCTATTATTTAATACTTTTATTTTATTATATTGTTTGTATGTGTGAGAATTCATTAAATTCATGTATGTATTTATTATTTTATTAACACGTCAAAATAAAGACGCTCCGAACGAAACTTTGAAAAATTAACATTCGTAAATTTTCAGTTATGTTTTTATGATTTATTGTTGTTTGTGTTATTACTTTTATGTTTTTATTATTTTGATTTTTTTACAAAAACAATTTACAGGGGTGATATGCCGTGTGGTTCGTTACCAATAACAATGGAAATTTCCCCAAATTTAAACTCTAGGAGTACAGGAGGACCATTTGATGCTATTTCTAATATTCAGTAAGAATTTTTTTTAATTGGAAAATTGTTTAATAATTTTCTAATTAACATTCAATAACGTGTTCTAAACAAAAATATACTTAATCCAAAATATGTAAACTAATTCTCTGTTTTATTTGAATTTATTAATTATTTATAATATTTATTATTGATTGATTTTTTGTTGTGTTTTGATGCAAAGAATTCTATGTAAAAATGCTATTTCGTGATAAGCTATGTTGCATTCAACTGTAAAGATAGTCCGCAACCTATTCGAGGTTTGGCATGTATTTCTTTGGTAATCAGAACTTGGCTTTAATTTCCATTTTATTTATAATTTTACTGTTCTACTCGTACATTATTATGTTCATAAACAGCTGTTATAAGAAAAAATACAATACGTCGCTTTGTACAAAATAATAATTGCAATTATTTACTGCTTCAAATGTGACTTAATTTTGACTAACACAAGTTTATCTAATCGTACTCAAGTTTAGAATTTATTTTGCAGTTTTTTATTAGATTAAATTATTTTACAAATTAACAAATTCAAAAATATAAAATAAAAATTCATTTACCGTTAATATAAAACAACGAAAAATCAAGAATTGTTTGCAACGAAAATGATCATACACTTTTAGTACGATCCTTGATTTTCATTAAAATCATTTCCATAAATTTTGTTTCATAATTATTTTAATATCCAATTGGTCCTCCTTTATATTTATAACCCCTTTCATATTACAAGAAATTATTAAATTCATTTTACAAGAAGAAATTTGAGTATGTTAAAAATAGTTCTAAACTCACATGGAAGGCTATTGATGAAGTTCTGGGAACAAATAAAGACAAAAACCGAATCACCAAAATTTACAAATACCAATCTGATGTTCTTATTTCAAATTATCAATCTATAAGTAATGAATTCAATACTTATTTCCTCAACGTTCCATCGGAGATAACAAATAATTTGAACAACACTAACTTCTCGCCTAATTCTCCAGGCTATAGCAGATATGTTTTAGGCTCGACCACTTCACCTAGTATGTCTTGTGTGTTTGATTCGATTAGCGCCAGAGAGATTATAAAAGAGATTAGTAGTTTGAAAAATAAACACTCTTGTGGAATTGACGGAATCGACAACCTAATCTTAAAAAATTGCGTGTGGTATCTAGTAGATGTTTTAGCTTACCTCTTCAATTTCAGCCTAGAAAGTGGTGTATTTCCAGATGTTTTCAAATCAGCCCTTGTAATTCCAATTCATAAGAAAGGTGATGTGCTATTACTAAATAATTATCGACCTATTTCGTTGCTAAGTTCCTTCTCCAAACTATTTGAGAAAATAATAAAACGTAGATTGCTCGGTTATCTGGAGAAAATCAATTTTTTTAGCCGTAGTCAATTTGGTTTCTTAGCAGGAAGATCCTCTGAAGAAGCACTACTACATCACCTCAGTTATGTTTACTCGGCTTTTAACAATTCGCAAAAATCCGCTTCGTTATTTTTAGACATTGCAAAAGCGTTTGACACGGTGGATCACGAGGTTCTTGCAAACAAATTATTAAATATAGGTATCAGAGGTAAAGTTTTTGACTGGTTTGTTAGTTACTTCAACAATCGTAGCCAAATTGTTAAAATAAATGATAAATTTAGTGAACCTGGTTACTTAAATTGCGGCGTTCCGCAGGGATCAGTATTAGGACCTATTCTATTCTTAATCTACATAAATTCTATATTCGACATCGATCTTCTGGGGCACACCACTGCATTTGCGGACGATTTAGCATTAAGTTACACTTCAGCAAACCCTTCGGAATTACAGAACCTAGTTTGCACAGACTTAGTGAATCTTGGTAATTGGTTTTACTACCATCGCCTGGCTCTTAGTAATAAATCCAGAGTAATGTTTTTTGGTCAGGCCGCATCTCCCAATTCTAAGGTTTTGTATCATGTTCCATTTTGCTCTGGACACTCATGTTCATCGCAGTGCTTTGAAATTTCCCTCGTAAATGAGTTTAAGTACTTAGGAGTTACCATCGATTCGCAGTTGAAATGGAATTCTCATCTCACCATTGTCAGAAAAAATGTTATTACTGCGGCTTATAAATTCTACCATCTGAAGCAATTATGCCCACCGTCAACACTGCGAGTTCTATATCATGCACTAGTTGAATCTATTATTATGTATGGTATATCAAGCTGGGGTGGGATTTATTTTTCCAATATAGAGGACCTATACATTTCACAAAAACGGATTATTAAATTGATTTATTGTCGGCCTTTAACAACTCCAACAATTCCCTTATTTCGAGATTTGAAATTATTACCTTTAAGATATCTCTATGTTTATAAGGTATTAAAGATGTTTTTTGTTCGGAGTTCCAGTTTCCATAGTCGTATTCATCACACGTATACTTTAAGGAATCCGAACAACTTTGCCGGTTTACGTTGTAATAATGAAAGGTTCAGAAGGTCTTACTTTTATATGGGATTGTATTGGTTTCACAAATTACCAATAGAGTTGAAATCCATTCCGATTGGCCGCAAACACTATTTTGATAAAATGATTCGACATTGGCTGATTAATATAGACAACATTGAAACCTACTTCTAATTTTTCTTTTTTGTATTGTATTCACTAAATATGAGCTGGAATTTTAATTTTATTGTATGTATTATTTATTTATTCTTTTATGATAGTTTTTAATTTATTATTTTTATTTGTACACTTTTGGCAACCTAAATTTCATGATTTTTTTCTTTCTTGCTCCCCCACAGGTTCTAAAAACCTATTAGGAGCTCTAACTTTATTAGAAATAGTTTATGATTTGTATTAATGTATGTAACCTGTTTTTTTTCTAAATAAAGAGAATAATAATAATAATAATAATATTGAATAAGGCCGTATTCAAACTAAAATGTAACGATTGCGAGGCGTTCGGCCGGTGTTAGAATGGAAACTACCAACGAAGAACACCAAATAATAATTAATATGAGACGGATTGGAAAATCTGTGCGCGAAATTAAAAAATTAGCTGGCCGAAGTCATTCTACGTTGCCTAAATAATATCCAGATTCAACGTCACACAATCAGTTGAAAACGGGCACCGGACAGGGTGAAAGCCAACATTTTCTAATCGGGACGAGCGAAAGATTTTGGATTTGATGAGAGAAAATCCAGAAACAAGCGCTCCAAAACTAGCTTCAGAAATAGAGAAGATACTTAATAAAGCTGCCCATCCCCAAAATATTAGAATAATTTTGTGGAAACATGGATATCATGGGCGTGTGCTACGCAAGAAGCCATTAATTTCGAACTTTAATTCCAAAAAAAAGAATTGAATTTGCAGAAAAATTAAAAACAAAAGGATTCAACTTCTGAAAGACAGTTGTTTTTACGGATGAAAGTAAATTCAACATTTTTGGATCCAATGGGAGAAGTAAAATTGAGAGAAAACCTGCTACAGCGCTGGCGCTAAAACACGTCATCCCAACTATTAAACATGATGGTGGTTCGGTTTGTGAAAGAATGGATTCTTAATAACGTTCCAAACCAGTTACATTCGCCACCCCAATCACCTGACCTGAACCCCAATGAATATTTATTGGGTCAACAGGAACGGTAAATTAGAAAATACAGGCCTACCAGCAAATAAAAACGTTGCAAGAAACAATAATGAAAAAATGGGATAAAATTTCACCGGAAGTTACCAGGAAGTTAGTAGAATCAAAGCCTAAAAGATTGAAAGAGGTTATAAAAAATAAATGAGGACCAACTCGATATTAAAATAATTATGAAACATAAATTATGTAAATAATTTAAAAAAAATCAAGGATTGTACTAAAAGTGTATGATCATTTTCGTTGCAAAAAATTCTTGATTTTTTTTCTTTTTTTTATATTAACGGTAAATGAATTTTTACTTTTTATTTTTGGATTTGTTAATTTGTAAAATAATGTAAATAAGAAACTGCAAAATTAGTTCTATAATCCTTATATTTTGTAAATTTTTCTCAAAAATCTGGGTGGCTGATCATTTTCGTACTCACTGTATTTAGAATTGTATTTAATTGGTATTTTTACGAAAAGGATTTTTGACTATAGGAATACTGAAAACGAAAACGAAATGTTTGAAATTTGTAGGAAGGTGTATCGTAGAATTTTTCGAAACAAATGCAGCCATCAATATCCAGAGGCCTATAATAGTTGTACTCGTAACTACCAGAACTTTATATAATATTGTACACTTGATGATGGTACTTGAAAAACTAAAATCAAATGTCTGATTATAGAGCAATTAACCAGAATAAAATGCATTTTGAACATTTTAGCTGTACAGAAAATATCATATTTTAACAATCTTTTTATTTTAATTAATACTTAAGCATAAACTCAACTTAAAAATATCATAAACAAAAAAATTATTTTTTGTATCAATTTGGCGATTCTACACAAACATACACTCAGCAGAAAACAAATAAATTATCTCTATTTATAACGCAAAATGTAGAAGTGTTCATGCAGATCAACTGAATTTATTTATAGTAAGGGGTGTTGTTTTACGCCCGATAGAACTTCAAATTGTAAAAAATAACACAAAAAATTAAATTGTAATCAAAAAATTTTTTTTATTCGAAAGATCAATACATGGCATTAATATTTGAAAACGATTTCGGGCTGTTCTTGACGAAACGCTTTCTGGACGTTCAATTTTGGGCCACTTTTTCGAGCACTGCGGGCCGTATGTTACGAATGACACGACCAATGCTTGTTCCATACACACAAACTTTGAATCGTGTGTTATACGATGTTCAACAAATAAAAGGCAGCATGCCGGAAAATGGTAAAATTCTAAATGAAATTTACCTTAAAATTAAAAAACAATTTACCAAAAATAATGAAAAATAAACAAAGTTCGTGCTCAGAGGAATGAAAATTTAATTTTTTGCCGCAATTACGAGATATAGATAAATAAAGTCGAAAAAAAAATATTGAACAGAAAATTTTCATAGCATTCGTATGAAAGTGTTTTTTCGTGTTTACATTATTTGGGCCTGCATGCATATAAACCGTATTTTTTATATTTTTCTTCTACTTGGCCGTATACATATACGCAGTGGCAGTGTCTATGTATGTGTATACGGCCGTCTTTCATTATATACGCTTTGTATGTATGCAGGCCCAAATAATGTAAACACGAAAAAACACTTTCATACGAATGCTATGAAAATTTTCTGTTCAATATTTTTTTTTTGACTTTATTTATCTATATCTCGTAATTGCGGCAAAAAATTAAATTTTCATTCCCCTGAGCACGAACTTTGTTTATTTTTCATTATTTTTGGTAAATTGTTTTTTAATTTTAAGGTAGATTTCATTTAGAATTTTACCATTTTCCGGCATGCTGCCTTTTATTTGTTGAACGTCGTATAACACACGATTCAAAGTTTGTGTGTATGCAAGAAGAGTATTCAACAATCACTGCGTTTATGTACAAACATAGGCACAATGTTGATTGTTGAATACTCTTCTTGCATACACACATACTTTGAATCGTGTGTTATACGACGTTCAACAAATAAAAGGCAGCATGCCGGAAAATAGTAAAATTCTAAATGAAATCTACCTTAAAATTAAAAAACAATTTACCAAAAATAATGAAAAATAAACATAGTTCGTGCTCAGGGGAATGAAAATTTAAGTTTTTGCCGCAATTACGAGATATAGATAAATAAAGTCAAAAAAAAAATATTGAACAGAAAATTTTCATAGCATTCGTATGAAAGTGTTTTTTCGTGTTTACATTATTTGGGCCTGCATACATACAAAGCGTATATAATGAAAGACGGCCGTATACACATACATAGGCACTGGGCAGTGGTATAAATAAAGAAGAAAAATTTCGTAAATAAAAACGAAACAATGTGTAAACGAAGAATAAAATAAAAATTTGTAAAGCTTTA
Organism: Nephrotoma appendiculata; assembly: GCA_947310385.1. Lineage (NCBI taxonomy): Eukaryota > Metazoa > Arthropoda > Insecta > Diptera > Tipulidae > Nephrotoma > Nephrotoma appendiculata. Next base: position 102,736,044 of record OX371225.1, on the reverse strand, counting down.
CATTAACAAGTCTGTAATTATTATCCTTATACAGTAACTATCGTTTCTTCGTTTATTAGAAATTTAGAACTAAAATTGTTACTTAAAAGGAAAATAGTCATTCTTAATTTTATTTCATTAATAAATGCACCACATTTATTTCAAGATTGCTGTGAAAAATGGAGCATTATAAACATATGGGCTTATTTCTTCATTTTAAAAAATTACAGCACCAAACAGAAATTTCATAAACTTTCCCCTTCACATTCATATCCACACTAAACAAAACAAAAAATCAAATTTTAAATTATAATGAAATCTCGCTCCACCCCTTCCACTTCTATTTTACACTTTTCTTCTATTTGTTATTGTTTTTACTTTTATTTAATGTATGCGTGTATCATGTTTTCGTATACAGTCAAAACCGAACACAATCATATTCTATAAGCCGTACCAGAATCTACTTAAATATAAGTCCTGCTTACTCTTCTCATTGACGTATACCTATTCAAAAAAAACTAACAAAGAGTGTGTTGGTTACACTAACAGTGCAACGTAAATTTGGATTTTTTTTCTTCATTTTTTTTGTTTCTGCACTAATACACTTATACTTAGTTTTTCAAAAAAAAATTACTATGGAAAAAAAATTTCCAATACATCTTTACTTAGTTATTGTTTATTTCATATGTGTGGAGTTAGCAGGACTTATACTTTAGTAGATTCTGAGCCGTACCAGAATCTACTTAAATATAAGTCCTGCTTACTCTTCTCATTGACGTATACCTATTCAAAAAAAACTAACAAAGAGTGTGTTGGTTACACTAACAGTGCAACGTAAATTTGGATTTTTTTTCTTCATTTTTTTTGTTTCTGCACTAATACACTTATACTTAGTTTTTCAAAAAAAAATTACTATGGAAAAAAAATTTCCAATACATCTTTACTTAGTTATTGTTTATTTCATATGTGTGGAGTTAGCAGGACTTATACTTTAGTAGATTCTGGCCGTACAATAATCGGCTATACACGCGGATAATGCCACTTTTTAACTCCTATTTGATAGTATTGGCGTATATTTTTAACTTCTATTTGATAGTATTTGTACACGGCCAATAGAAATCAAATATGACACATTTGTTCTAGATTTCTCGTTTTTGTTTTTACAAACAACAAAAAACAAAATAGATTTGAAGATCAAATATGTGTAGCCACGCCTCGTTCATGCATAAAAAGACTAAAACAATAATGAAAAATAAAAATTAAAAACAAAATCGTGATCGAAATGCACTTTTGAATTATATAATAACAAACAAAACACACCTTCTAGTTTTTGTTTTTTCTAATTTTCCATTTAAACATTTTTTTACGTAAATGTATTTCCAAAACATCTGCACAACTTGGAGTAAATAGAGAATAAAATTTCATGTTCGTATACGCATAATACAATTAAACAGAAGTTAAAAATTACATGCGTGTCGCAACAGTACGGCTTATAGAATATGATTGTGTTCGGTTTTGATACAGTCGATTCCGCTTAATTGGGACACCGGTTAATCGGGACAGCCGCTTATTTGGGACAAATCCTAAAGAACGGAAACAAAACCAAGCAAATAACACAAATTTACTTCGCTTTTTCGGGACAATATTTCGTTTAATCGGGACAGATCATACAAAAAAATGTACTAATCATAGTAAACATAGAAAAAAATTAAAAAATCGAACAAAAATAACAAAATTGTTTTGGTTATTGCGGCTTAAAATCTATGGAGATTGCAGAGCTCAGCGACGAATTAAATGAAATTTCACCAGGTGATATGGAATTTTCGTCAATTGACGACAATTTACCGTGTTATGATGAGAATGAGGATTGTGAGGACGCAATTGTAGCAACAATTAAATCAAAATATCAAACTTTGGTGGAATCCGATGACAGTGATGATGAAGAACCTGTGCTCGTAACTAACCGTGAGGCAAAACAATGTATTGACAGATTACAGTGTTATTTTATGCAAGATGGAAATGATGAAAGTCCCATGTCAGCATTAAATGTGTGCTCTGATTTTGTTCAGCTACAATCCAGCAAAAACAAAAGGCAAACCTCTTTGGACGAATTTGTTCAAAAAATTTAATTAAAGTGTAAACCTTATTTTTCTTGTACATACATATTTATTATGTACATATGTATATGTATACATATATGTACACATACATGCTTTTCAATTAATATAATCTTTTATTATGTATGTACATGGTACATACATCCATTTTATATAATTTTTTAATACATAATATGTATGGATACGTATAGTTTTGAGATTTTTTTTTTCAGTTTTGTGCAATTTATGAAATAAAATACATTAAAAATTACTAATCCTAGAATTTTTGTGGAACTTCGGATAATTGGGCCAGCCGCTTAATCGGGACAAATTGTACTAGTTCCGATATGTCCCGATTAAGCGGAATAGACTGTATATATTACCGGAACCAACGAAATTCTACAAATACATTCTCGTTGGTTCCGATATTACAAAATGTTCCTTTATTTTTATACTACTTTTCCTGTATTTTTATACTTTTATACTGTATTAATATACTAATACAAATGAATGACTGAAATATTTGATAGGATCGGTGTATACTCGAGTACAGTTCGGCTTGTAGAATACATTTATTTCGGTTTCGTATGTGTGCATAAATGCAGTGCACCTAGAATACTACAGGCAGAATCTACTTAAATATAAGTCCTGCTAACTCCACACATATAAAATAAACAATAACTAAGTATAGATGTATTGGAAATTTTTTTTCCATAGTAATTTTTTTTTAAATAACTAAGTATAAATTGATTGGTGCAGAAACAATAAAATTGAACAAAAAAGAATTCAAATTTACGTTACATTGTTAGTGTAACCAACACATTCTTTGTTAGTTTTCTTTAAATAGGTATCTGTCAATGAGAGAGTAAGCAGGACTTATATTTTAGTAGATTCTGCTATAAGCCACACTGCTTTAAAAGTTTTGCTATATGACGTCAATTTATGTCGTCAGTTCTTTCTTTGCCTATTATAGGCAGCACTAAAATTAAAAAGATTGGTTTGATTTTTTTTGTGTTTGCTGTCATATTGCTAAGAAGGAACTTGTAAACTAACAACAAGCAAACTATTTTAATAATATATTGTAAAATTTAAAAGAAAGTTATATTAGATATCCTCGTATATGCATACTATTTAAAATTTGTAATAAAGCGGAACCAGTCAGGAATAAAAACTTAAAAAAATAAGAATGCGATAATTGGTATTTCCTTCAACCCCCGTTGCACGTATTTGGTAATATGTCGGCGATGAAATTTTCCTTCGACTTCAATCAGATAGTGTAAGAAACCCTCTTTCTGTATTACCTTACCAAATTTCCATTTGATCGTTTTATTTTGGTACCAATGGATTTGAACTGTATCGCCTATGCTCAGCTCCCGTCTTGTACACTTTGATGGGTTGATATTCGTATAATCATTTACCCTCTCTGTCGGCTTAATTAAATCGATGATCGATCGTAAATTAAATCGTAGCATTTGTTCAGCTGGGCCTTTCCCTGTTGTTGAATTAATTATTTTCCTGTATTGCAGTAAGAATCGATGTAGTTTCAAATGAAGATCTCCTGGATAATTCATTGCGGCCCGTAATGCAAATTTTAATGTTTGGACACTTCTTTCTGCCTGTCCATTGGTGGATGGGTGTGCTGGAGCCGTTCGCTTATGTGTGATACCGTTGCTTCGTAAGAAATCTTGGAATTCCTTAGACGTAAAATTAGTACCATTGTCCGTTACCACTATTGGTGGCAAGCCAAAACGTGCAAAAATTTCGCGTAATGATCTAATGGTGTGGAAGCTTGTGATATTTTTCATGGGCACCACCTCTAACCATCTTGTTCTTGCATCAACTACCACCATAACATAATGTTCCATAAATGGCCCCGCAAAATCAATATGTATTCGTTGCCAAGGCATAGTTGGAAGTTCCCACGTATGTATAGGCGCCTTCGATGGTTCTTTTGCAACTCTCGCGCATTCTCTACAACTCTTCACCATTGCCTCAATATCGGAGTCTATGCCTGTCAAATAACAATAGCTCCGTGCTAGTGCTTCATTTTAACGATACCAATATGTGCCATATGTAACTCATTAAGGATTTGTTTATGTAGTGTGATTGGAATTAAGATCCGGATACCTTTATAAATGCATCCATTTTGTAGTGTTAGTTCAGCTTCTTGCCCCCTTAAATGTTAATGTCGGTAGATGTTAATGTCGGTAGGCTTTTATCTGGGGTCAATATCATTGCTAAAGGTTTATTATCCGTAATCAAAGTGAATTCGCGTCCATAACAATAATTGAAAAATTTTAGAAGCGCCCAGTAAATAGCTGTCGCTTCCTTATGAAGCTGGCTATAATTTGACTTACTTCTTGATAACGTTCGAGACGCATACGCAATTGGTCGTTCCCCAGTTGGTATTTTATGTGATAATATTGCAGAAATTCCCACAGGGGAAGTATCAGTTGCCAAAATCAACGGGAGTTTTTCTTCATACGGCATCAATACTGATTCGCTTTGTAATTCCGTCTTAATGTCAGCAAATGCTCGTTGGCACCCTTCATCCCACCTGAATTCCACATCATTTCGTAATAATTTGTAAAGCGGATTTAGCCTTGTTGCCGGGGATAAAATTATTATAATATGTTACCATCACAATGAATTGACGCAATTCCGACACGTCCTTCGGTTGTGCAATTTCAGCGATTGCTTTAGTTTTATCCGAATTATTCTGTATGCCGGCCTCACTTATTGTATAGCCCAAGTATGTGATTTCTTCTCTGAATAATTTACACTTTTCGTAATTTAGATGCATATTATATCGGCGTAATTTTTGTAATAGGGCCTGTACTCGTTCCATCGTCTCCGGCAATGTACGACCGGCGACAATAATGTCGTCAAAGAAACACTGTGTTCCACTGAGATCATTTATTATTTTTTCATCCATAAAGCGTTGCCAGATATTGGGTGCCGTTTTTACTCCGAACATTAGTTTATGAACCTTGTAAAGGCCTTTATGCGTGCTTATTGTTTGCATTAGTGCACTTTCTTCATTCATAGCCATGTGTAAATAGGCTTTATGCACATCGAACACGCAATAATATTTACCATTGGCCAACTTGTGCATCATGTCTTCGATTTTAGGAATTGGGTATTTGTCATCCATTATTACCTTATTTAGTGTCACTTTGTAATCTGCACACAATCTGATCTGATTTTCCGACTTAATTATTGGCACAACTGGTGTTCCCCAGTCCGAATGTTCGACCTTTTCTAATGTTCCAGATTTTTCCAGTCTTTCAATTTCGTCTTCAATCAAATGACGTATAGCGTACGGAACTGGCCTTGGTTTAATGTAGATTGGAGAAACCCCTTCACGAAGTTTCAATTGACCTTTAAACTGTGGAATTGTATCAATTGTTTTCTTGAATAAATCGTCATTGCTTTCAAAGATCTCTTTCTCCAGTTTGTTGACGTCTACGTTCACGGTTGTAATACTTTTGACATCCGATGGGGGTAATAGTTGTAATGCTTTTATTCATTCCCGACCAAGGACACTATCGAATCTGTCATCCACAATATATAAATTTCCTCGTATAGATTTACCGTCATGGCTAACTGATACCTTTGCTACCCCCAACGCTGGGAAGATACTACCATTGCCTTTAACTTCGTATTAGTTGGCCATATGTTGACCTTTGGTAGTTTACTGTGCAATAATTTCTCGCTGATTGTCGATATGGCCGATCCCGTGTCAAATTCCATTTCAAATGGTTTGCCTTCAATTGAAACCCGTATCAGGAATTTGCTCCTCTCACCAGACTCTGTAATCAGTTGCAGTGCATTTATTTCTTGACAATTATCATTATCAATGATTTTTATTGAATTCGTATAATTTGTGCTGGAACTTTTTTTGTATTTCTTCATGCATACATTTGAAGCATGACCCGCTAATTTACACTGATTGAAGTATAATTTATCCTTGCTTCTGCAATCATTCGCTTTGTGCCCTGGTTTTCCACATATATAGCAAGTTAATTGTCTATTGTTGCTGTCGCCCTTGCCTGAGCCACCATCGTTAAAACTCTTCGACGTATTTTCATTTCGTTTTGGCCACCGTTCATTCTGATATATCTCGGCGCTCTTCTTGACTTGGTGTACCTTCTGCATTGATTGACTTTGAATTTTTGATGCTTCCATTGCTAATGCCGTTTTCACAATTCTATCCATACTGGGTTGAATTTCTTCTAGCAAACGCTGGCGAGTATCCGCGTCACTAATGCCCCGTATAAACTGAGATCTTAAATGAGTTTCTGCTGTACTCTTATTGCAGGATGTACATGTAAAATTGCAGAAAACACTTAAACGTTTCAACTCTGACACGTATGTTGCCACTGATTCACCTTCGATGCATGTGAAGTTAGACCTAACTATAGTATAAAACTAACTTTAGGACTAGTTTAGCTCAAATTTCACACGCTTGTATACGCGTTTGAAGTTCGACCTAAAATAATCCTAAACCAACAAAAACAAACGAAAATTTGTAAGTATTGGTAAAAAAGTAAAACAAGAATGTCATTTAGGCGAAATTTCGAATTTGTAAACTAATATAATTTCAATTTATAATAAATAATCAGAACAACATTATTAGGATGCGATATAAGAATTAAGGATTTTTTTAGGAAATCGAATATCTCGAGACTTGAATGAAAGTCTAGATTGGGGATATTTCCAATAAAAGCCATTTGAAAAGCTAATAATTTTTGCGCGATCAAATTAATTTTTTGCAATGAGTTACTAACCTGAGAAGTTAGGATTTTCTTAAGAAACTGAATATCTAAGACCTGATATGTTTATCAAGAATGTTATTTTGTTTTTCGGATAAATCTAGATTAGGACTATCTATATTCCAAGCCATTTGAAAAGCTAATAATTTTTGCGCGATCAAATTAATTTTTTGCAATGAGCTACTAACCTGAGAAGTTAGAATTTTCTTAAGAAACTGAATATCTAAGACCTGCTATGTTAATCAAGAATGCTATTTTGTTTTTCGGATATATCTAGATTAGGACTATCTATATTCCAAGCCATTTGAAAAGCTAATAATTTTTGCGCGATCAAATTAATTTTTTGCAATGAGTTACTAACCTGAGAAGTTAGGATTTTCTTAAGAAACTGAATATCTCAAGACCTGATATGTTTATCAGGAACGTTATAATCTTTTTCGAATAGGTCTAAATTAGGACTATCTATATTCTTGATAAACATATCAGGTGTTGAGATATTCAGTTTCTTAAGAAAATCCTAACTTCTCAGGTTAGTAACTCATTGCAAAAAATTATTTTGATCGCGTAAAAATTATTAGCTTTTCAAATGGCTTGGAATATAGATAGCCCTAATCTACACCTATCCGAAAAACAAAATAACATTCTTGATAAACATATCAGGTGTTGAGATATTCAGTTTCTTAAGAAAATCCTAACTTCTCAGGTTAGTAACTCATTGCAAAAAATTAATTTGATCGCGCAAAAATTATTAGCTTTTCAAATGGCTTGGAATATAGATAGCCCTAATCTAGACCTATCCAAAAAACAAAATAACATTCTTGATAAACATATCAGGTGTTGAGATATTCAGTTTCTTAAGAAAATCCTAACTTCTCAGGTTAGTAACTCATTGCAAAAAATTAATTTGATCGCGCAAAAATTATTAGCTTTTCAAATGGCTTGAAATATAGATAGTCCTAATCTAGATTTATCCGAAAAACAAAATAACATTCTTGATAAACATATCAGGTCTTAGATATTCAGTTTCTTAAGAAAATCCTAACTTCTCAGGTTAGTAACTCATTGCAAAAAATTAATTTGATCGCGCAAAAATTATTAGCTCTTCAAATGGCTTGGAATATAGATAGTCCTAATCTAGATTTATCCGAAAAACAAAATAACATTCTTGATAAACATATCAGGTCTTAGATATTCAGTTTCTTAAGAAAATCCTAATTTCTCAGGTTAGTAACTCATTGCAAAAAATTAATTTGATCGCGCAAAGATTATTAGCTTTTCAAATGGCTTGGAATATAGATAGCCCTAATCTACACCTATCCGAAAAACAAAATAACATTCTTGATAAACATATCAGGTGTTAAGATATTCAGTTTCTTAAGAAAATCCTAACTTCTCAGGTTAGTAACTCATTGCAAAAAATTAATTTGATCGCGCAAAAATTATTAGCTTTTCAAATAGCTTGGAATATAGATAGCCCTAATCTAGACCTATCCGAAAAACAAAATAACATTCTTGATAAACATATCAGGTGTTGAGATATTCAGTTTCTTAAGAAAATCCTAACTTCTCAGGTTAGTAACTCATTGCAAAAAATTAATTTGATCGCGCAAAAATTATTAGCTTTTCAAATGGCTTGGAATATAGATAGCCCTAATCTAGACCTATCCGAAAAACAAAATAACATTCTTGATAAACATATCAGGTGTTGAGATATTCAGTTTCTTAAGAAAATCCTAACTTCTCAGGTTAGTAACTCATTGCAAAAAATTAATTTGATCGCGCAAAAATTATTAGCTTTTCAAATGGCTTGGAATATAGATAGTCCTAATCTAGACCTATCCGAAAAACAAAATAACATTCTTGATAAACATATCAGGTGTTGAAATATTCAGTTTCTTAAGAAAATCCTAACTTCTCAGGTTAGTAACTCATTGCAAAAAATTATTTTGATCGCGCAAAAATTATTAGCTTTTCAAATGGCTTGGAATATAGATAGCCCTAATCTACACCTATCCGAAAAACAAAATAACATTCTTGATAAACATATCAGGTGTTGAGATATTCAGTTTCTTAAGAAAATCCTAACTTCTCAGGTTAGTAACTCATTGCAAAAAATTAATTTGATCGCGCAAAAATTATTAGCTTTTCAAATGGCTTGGAATATAGATAGCCCTAATCTAGACCTATCCGAAAAACAAAATAACATTCTTGATAAACATATCAGGTGTTGAGATATTCAGTTTCTTAAGAAAATCCTAACTTCTCAGGTTAGTAACTCATTGCAAAAAATTAATTTGATCGCGCAAAAATTATTAGCTTTTCAAATGGCTTGGAATATAGATAGCCCTAATCTAGACCTATCCGAAAAACAAAATAACATTCTTGATAAACATATCAGGTGTTGAGATATTCAATTTCTTAAGAAAATCCTAACTTCTCAGGTTAGTAACTCATTGCAAAAAATTAATTTGATCGCGCAAAAATTATTAGCTTTTCAAATGGCTTGGAATATAGATAGCCCTAATCTAGACCTATCCGAAAAACAAAATAACATTCTTGATAAACATATCAGGTGTTGAGATATTCAGTTTCTTAAGAAAATCCTAACTTCTCAGGTTAGTAACTCATTGCAAAAAATTAATTTGATCGCGCAAAAATTATTAGCTTTTCAAATGGCTTGGAATATAGATAGCCCTAATCTAGACCTATCCGAAAAACAAAATAACATTCTTGATAAACATATCAGGTGTTGAGATATTCAGTTTCTTAAGAAAATCCTAACTTCTCAGGTTAGTAACTCATTGCAAAAAATTAATTTGATCGCGCAAAAATTATTAGCTTTTCAAATGGCTTGGAATATAGATAGTCCTAATCTAGACCTATCCGAAAAACAAAATAACATTCTTGATAAACATATCAGGTGTTGAGATATTCAGTTTCTTAAGAAAATCCTAACTTCTCAGGTTAGTAACTCATTGCAAAAAATTAATTTGATCGCGCAAAAATTATTAGCTTTTCAAATGGCTTGAAATATAGATAGCCCTAATCTACACCTATCCGAAAAACAAAATAACATTCTTGATAAACATATCAGGTGTTGAGATATTCAGTTTCTTAAGAAAATCCTAACTTCTCAGGTTAGTAACTCATTGCAAAAAATTAATTTGATCGCGCAAAAATGATTAGCTTTTCAAATGGCTTGGAACATAGATAGCCCTAATCTACACCTATCCGAAAAACAAAATAACATTCTTGATAAACATATCAGGTGTTGAGATATTCAGTTTCTTAAGAAAATCCTAACTTCTCAGGTTAGTAACTCATTGCAAAAAATTAATTTGATCGCGCAAAAATTATTAGCTTTTCAAATGGCTTGGAATATAGATAGCCCTAATCTACACCTATCCGAAAAACAAAATAACATTCTTGATAAACATATCAGGTGTTGAGATATTCAGTTTCTTAAGAAAATCCTAACTTCTCAGGTTAGTAACTCATTGCAAAAAATTAATTTGATCGCGCAAAAATTATTAGCTTTTCAAATGGCTTGGAATATAGATAGTCCTAATCTAGACCTATCCGAAAAACAAAATAACATTCTTGATAAACATATCAGGTGTTGAGATATTCAGTTTCTTAAGAAAATCCTAACTTCTCAGGTTAGTAACTCATTGCAAAAAATTAATTTGATCGCGCAAAAATTATTAGCTTTTCAAATGGCTTGGAATATAGATAGTCCTAATCTAGACCTATCCGAAAAACAAAATAACATTCTTGATAAACATATCAGGTGTTGAGATATTCAGTTTCTTAAGAAAATCCTAACTTCTCAGGTTAGTAACTCATTGCAAAAAATTAATTTGATCGCGCAAAAATTATTAGCTTTTCAAATGGCTTGGAATATAGATAGCCCTAATCTAGACCTATCCGAAAAACAAAATAACATTCTTGATAAACATATCAGGTGTTGAGATATTCAGTTTCTTAAGAAAATCCTAACTTCTCAGGTTAGTAGCTCATTGCAAAAAATTAATTTGATCGCGCAAAAATTATTAGCTTTTCAAATGGCTTGGAATATATAGATAGCCCTAATCTAGACCTATCCGAAAAACAAAATAACATTCTTGATAAACATATCAGGTGTTGAGATATTCAGTTTCTTAAGAAAATCCTAACTTCTCAGGTTAGTAACTCATTGCAAAAAATTAATTTGATCGCGCAAAAATTATTAGCTTTTCAAATGGCTTGGAATATAGATAGCCCTAATCTACACCTATCCGAAAAACAAAATAACATTCTTGATAAACATATCAGGTGTTGAGATATTCAGTTTCTTAAGAAAATCCTAACTTCTCAGGTTAGTAACTCATTGCAAAAAATTAATTTGATCGCGCAAAAATTATTAGCTTTTCAAATGGCTTGGAATATAGATAGCCCTAATCTAGACCTATCCGAAAAACAAAATAACATTCTTGATAAACATATCAGGTGTTGAGATATTCAGTTTCTTAAGAAAATCCTAACTTCTCAGGTTAGTAACTCATTGCAAAAAATTAATTTGATCGCGCAAAAATGATTAGCTTTTCAAATGGCTTGGAATATAGATAGTCCTAATCTAGACCTATCCGAAAAACAAAATAACATTCTTGATAAACATATCAGGTGTTGAGATATTCAGTTTCTTAAGAAAATCCTAACTTCTCAGGTTAGTAACTCATTGCAAAAAATTATTTTGATCGCGCAAAAATTATTAGCTTTTCAAATGGCTTGGAATATAGATAGCCCTAATCTAGACCTATCCGAAAAACAAAATAACATTCTTGATAAACATATCAGGTGTTGAGATATTCAGTTTCTTAAGAAAATCCTAACTTCTCAGGTTAGTAACTCATTGCAAAAAATTAATTTAATCGCGCAAAAATTATTAGCTTTTCAAATGGCTTGGAATATAGATAGTCCTAATCTAGACCTATCCGAAAAACAAAATAACATTCTTGATAAACATATCAGGTGTTGAGATATTCAGTTTCTTAAGAAAATCCTAACTTCTCAGGTTAGTAACTCATTGCAAAAAATTAATTTGATCGCGCAAAAATTATTAGCTTTTCAAATGGCTTGGAATATAGATAGCCCTAATCTACACCTATCCGAAAAACAAAATAACATTCTTGATAAACATATCAGGTGTTGAGATATTCAGTTTCTTAAGAAAATCCTAACTTCTCAGGTTAGTAACTCATTGCAAAAAATTAATTTGATCGCGCAAAAATTATTAGCTTTTCAAATGGCTTGGAATATAGATAGCCCTAATCTAGACCTATCCGAAAAACAAAATAACATTCTTGATAAACATATCAGGTGTTGAGATATTCAGTTTCTTAAGAAAATCCTAACTTCCCAGGTTAGTAACTCATTGCAAAAAATTAATTTGATCGCGCAAAAATTATTAGCTTTTCAAATGGCTTGGAATATAGATAGCCCTAATCTACACCTATCCGAAAAACAAAATAACATTCTTGATAAACATATCAGGTGTTGAGATATTCAGATTCTTAAGAAAATCCTAACTTCTCAGGTTAGCAACTCATTGCAAAAAATTATTTTGATCGCGCAAAAATTATTAGCTTTTCAAATGGCTTGGAATATAGATAGTCCTTATCTAGACCTATCCGAAAAACAAAATAACATTCTTGATAAACATATCAGGTGTTGAGATATTCAGTTTCTTAAGAAAATCCTAACTTCTCAGGTTAGTAACTCATTGCAAAAAATTAATTTGATCGCGCAAAAATTATTAGCTTTTCAAATGGCTTTTATTGGAAATAGCCCTAATTTAGACTTTCATTCAAGTCTCGAGATATTCGATTTCCTAAAAAAATCCTTAATTCTTATATCGCATCCTAATAATGTACTTCTGATTATTTATTATAAATTGAAATTATATTAGTTTACAAATTCGAAATCTCGCCTAAATGACATTCTTGTTTTACTTTTTTACCAATACTTACAAATTTTCGTTTGTTTTTGTTGGTTTAGGATTATTTTAGGTCTAACTTCAAACGCGTCACCTTCGTGTTGTGTTCTAAGCAGAAATTTATGCTGCTCTGTAATTTCATTTGGTTTCGAGCACAAATGATTCTCCAACATTCCAGTTAACTCCTCAAATGATTTTGTATTTGGTAAGTCCGGCGCAGTTAAACTACTAAGCAATTGATAATGCATAGTGCCGATGCAATTAATTAATATTTGTACTTTGCGTTCCTCTGTTGTAACAGATCGCATTTGTAAATAATTTTAAAACGCTGCTTGTAAATTGAAAATATTTCCTCATTTTCATTAAATGTACCGAATTGTATATTTGTATCCCGATTGCCATTTTGTAATTCTTGTAGCAACTTTAACAACGCCGCCACATCGATTTGGTTTTCATCCGCCATATTGTAATATGCGGTAATTAATTTTTATTATTTTATTCACTTTTATATGTGCGTATATATATTTAGACACACGCGTAATTTCGCCTTCTCGTCGCCAATTATTATATACTTAATGAAACCACACAGTAATTATTATATACATTTATTGTTATTAATATTCTACATGGTGTGCTTTATTAAATAGTCCATTTTAGAATGCTGCCATGTTTATTTTATATATCTGTACAAAGGACAGAGAAGTATTGCCCGATATTTATTACATTCGAAGGTCGGTAATCCAATACATAACAGCTTCATTGAAATATTTTATTACGCAGTTAAAACGGATTTTTAACCGAAACCGGTTAAACGAGGAAAGAGATGAAAAGAAGTAACTTCAAAAATAGTCGTGTGTGGAAACGGCGGTTTATATCCCATCAAGGGATTTGGCCCGCTCAAATGAGGTTTCGTAACCATATATTCATTTCGAATAATGAGTGATTAATTAATTGATCCTAAACCAGCTGTGAAATTTTTTCCTTGTGACCACCGGGAATCCAACCCGGGACCTCCGTTCGCTGGAGCAAGCATGCTGACCACTTTGCCACCGGGGCGGTAAGATTCGAAGCATTCTTACTGGAATTCTATTCGTAATAACGAGTTTTTTTTTATTATTATTAATAAGAAAGTATTAATTGTCCAGTAGATTTAATGTCCCTTGAAGATCAATTAATACTTCCCTTTTCATTCACGCACTTTACAGTATACCACCTGCACATTGCAAGCTCCATGTCAACCTGCACACTGACATGGATGGTGGGTCGGCTCTGAATTCTGCACTCTAACAGGAAGGTCTTAATTGTGTTTATTAATATCAACGATCGTAATCGATGACGAAAATTCTCTTTTTGCATCCAGCCTCTGGTGGGTTTCGAACCCAGTACCCCCGGTCCAAGTGCCGAAGCCTTAACGACTGCACCACTAGTCCGGAGTTTCATTTATAATAAGGGACATGTATACACCAGTATACGGATAAAAATTCGGGACATTATAAAATGTTCAGTATAATGAGTTTTTCGTTATCATCAGGGATTTTATAACCAGGTATTTGGTAATTTTGAAACTATGTTATCATGACCAGTAGAATAACCAACATAGTAATATGAATTTGATTGTTGAAATCATTAAGACCTTGGCTTCACGGCAATACTGGAAAATTTCTTGTTAAATTTGTCAGGAAAAAATCCAACTGAACAGATGTTTTTGGGTAATTTCCCAAACCCGCCATAACATTCCAAACGTTGCCATTGTTTTGACCAGAACAAGGGTTCTTAAAATAATATCGCCTATAAGCAAGCAGTTTAACAAAATAAACACAACTACGATCAAAATAAGAAAATACAATCTTGCAACCTCAGAAAAATTACGCTTGTATCCGTAGTGCTTGTATAACATTTTCATTTCAAGAAACGAGCCTTATCAATTTTCAACTTCAAAAATAAAAAATATCTCTAAATCGTCATTTACAGCCACCATCATGGTCAAAAAGCACAAAAGAAGAAGATCATCATAATCAACTCTTTAACAGTATAATATTAAAATCTACAAATGTACATCATTTTAGAACAAATCAACGACGCTATTTGAAAACAACAAATCAATGACATATCAACTTCAACCAAAAATAATAAAATGGAAACAGAACCATCGCTAGCATAACGTGAATTCTTATCGAAATTGAACTTCGACACGCCAAAATCTTACAAAATAAACCTGAGCTGATATAAAAGACATACCAATTGAACTCAACCGTTTTTTGACCATTGCAGCCAGTATTTATGAAACACTTATCAACATAGAAAAGCAATTATTCGGCAAATTAATAAAACTCCGATTAACAGAAGAAGCATTCACGACAATTTATCATACACGACTATCCAACATTGCGAAAACCGCTTATTGATATTTATTTACCAAATATTCCCATAGCAGAACTGGGACGAACATTTTTGGAAACGAAAGAAAATTATGAAGAGATAAGCAGAAATTACGGGTATAGACACGAGGGATGTTTTAAAACAAATATGGATATATTGACCTGATTAACAACAAACATTTAGAATTACAGGCTGTGGAAACATTCAAACGAGGACTATACAATACAATAATCAAAAGTAAAATAATAACTAGCAAATCCGAAAGTATCCCCGAAATTATAAACGAAACATAAGAAACTGAGGATATGGTTAACTCGATAACAGGAATACCAACAACACAGCTAAATGCATCATCAGCACTCGCCCTACCAACGATCGAAAGTCAAAAACCATATCCAAGTTCATACTAAATCAGATATAACTACTGTCGAAAATTTAATCATACTTGGGACATTTGCCGTACAAGAATAAACACAGAGAGAAATAACCAAATATATTAACAACCGCCGTATACCTGGAGCCATTTTAGCAATCCTGCTATACCAGAGCAACGAGGAAGTTACAACGAAAAGCCAAATTTTAACCAACATCAACACTGAAACTTACAGTCAAACAAATTTCAAACAAACGCCAACTGTAACTTTACAACACAACCGCGAAACTACAAGTACAAGGCAGAAAGACACACATACAAATCCAAAGTAACCCAAATTGTTGTTCCAGAGACAAATAATAGTTTTTCAATCAGCAAAAAAATCAATATAGACACTCAAATCAGTAATAACAATCAATCATCAAATCTGGTAGTCCAGAAACTGAGCGAAGATTATCATCAAATAAACGAAAACACCTAGTTCAAACAATTATACAACATAAAAACAAATCAAGCAATTCCAGACATTCTTCAAACTAATTTATATGAAATGAAATCATCACAACATTACAGTGACAACGAAGATCGACATTTATAAAACTAGAACTAAATAATTGAAAACGAACAATTTAAAATAAACGCAAATCCAAAGCAAGCAGGCTATGGATTTTGTACGCTTTTCTCACGAATTTCTCATGAGAAATTGTATACGTATACAATGTATAATATTCAATTTTAATATGTGTGCTGCCATTTTCTATCTTTGTGTACGTTCAAATTCTCAAGAACTTTCACCAAATATTGACTCGATTTTATAATTATGTACAATGTATAATATTCAATTTTAATATGTGTGCTGCCATTTTCTATCTTTGTGTGCGTTCAAATTCTCAAGAACTTTCACGAAATATTGACTCGATTTTATAATTATGTACTAATCGGTTGAAAAAAAAAATAGTTCATGAGAATTTTTCCACTGCTCGCGAGCAGTGGAATAAATGAAAGATGATAAGAAAATTAGGGCCATTACACGGTCAGTAATAATGTCATTACCAGTAATGTCATTACTTGCGCCATTACTCTCTTTTGTTTTGGTACCATTACACGGTCATTCCTACACGTCAATATTATCGTCATTACTTAAGTTCTATTAATCGTTTTGTATACGAATTTAGTTCTACTCTATTTAAATACACAAAACTGTTTTTCAAGAGATGCCGACGGCAAAAACAAATTGTCATTGGCTAAAAAAAGTTTTAACGAGTACATATTCATAATATGTATACAAAATGTTGATAGAATATATATTAATATTTTTACATATAAATATTTATGTTAAAATTATATTTTTGTGTCCGTTAAATCGGGGGTTTACTGTACCTAAATAAATACTACATTATATTCTCATTTCTCACTTATTTGTGATTAAAAAAATATAATTTTAACATAACCATTAATATAGCAATATTTTCATATTGACGATTGTAAAAGTTGGAAAAGCGCCGCTGGTGGATCAGATTGAAACTAACTTTACTACAAAAAATGACAGGTGTGATCGATATGCCACAAAATCAAGGAAACACATAGATTCATGTTTTTTATATTGCATAAACCACAAAATCACTAATTATACAAAACCTATATCATTTAAAATTAATACGTTTAAACAAAATTAAACCAAACACAACTAGTACAGTAAAAAGATGGACTATCGCGAATGTTGGTGATTATTTATTTTCTTCATACATGTGGCATAAATCTGTGTTGTACAATTAAAAGGGCGTTAGTCGACTTATGCCCTAATCAACTTTTTCATACTTTCCGTCTTATTTATTATTAACACAAATATCTAAATTGTAATGTACTTGAAAAACAATGGATTGCTTTTGCAAGTTTATTAACAATTGTAATAATTTTGTATTAATAATACTTATAAATAATAATTTATTAGAAACAAAACAGAAAGTATGAAAAAGTTGATTAGGACATCCTTTTAATTTTAGAACACAAAAATGTCAAAATTTGTAGTTATCATAGTTAAAAAAATTCCACTACGGGGAATCCGTGATGCTCCAATCATCAATAATATACTCGTTAAAAAACTCCTCCAGCCGACGACATCCTTCCTTTTGCCGTTGGACATCCCGAAAAATAATTTTATATACCTATTAAATAGAGTAGAACTAAAAGAAAAGTATATAATGATGTACAATAGTAATGGCGAAAACCCTACACTTACCTATTAATAATGACAGTATTGACGTCAAACACAAGTATAATGATATCTCAAAATCAGAAAATCCGGATTTACATCATTACTAAACATCATTCGTCAATCTAAGGAAATCTAAATAAATTTGAAAAATAAAAATTTGCTATTTCATTTGAGACACGTCAGAGCAAGATGGTTATATAAAAAATGCTATATGGTGGTCTCAGATATCAAAGAAAAAGCTAACCGAACAAGTTTTTGTTGTTGTAAAAAGTGACGCATTAAATTTTGTGTTCTTAAAAAATCATGCTATTAATTATTAAAATAAATAAAATATTATAAAACAGTTAGTAGATCGTGTATTAGTGCATCGTTTGTTAATAAACATTGAAAACTTTGAACATTGAAACATTGAAATGAAGTGTCTTGTGAAATGTTGCCAAAATGCGCATCGAAAACTTCTTAAAAGAATTTCTTACCATCTGTTTATAAAAAATAAAATATAAATTATGTTAAAAGCAAAGTGATTTGTGATAAAATTATCCTTAATTTAAGTTATAAATCAGAAAAATCCAAGAAACGAATTTTGGTTGTTGTTGTTGTTGTTGGATTTTTTCTTTTTGTAAACAGATGTTATATTACAGTCTCGCATTTTTCTTATTGCTACGTACATATTCTACGTGCTTTTCTTTTCATAATTACTTTTTATTTTGGAATACTATAAGTACAATTTTTTACCGAAAATAAAAAAAATAAATCCGTACTAAATTGGAATAAAAATAATTGTGAATTTGTGTAGTTTTTAATTTCGATTGAACAAATTCTAAATACGACCCGTTGATTTATATGCTTTCTCTTTTACCCTCCGAATTTGACTCGCTTGACAGCTGCTATCTATTACGCTGTTAGCTGAGATCTATTACGAGAACAAAATTACGACGTTGGTCAGTTACGAGTTTTCGCTGAGACTCAAAAAAGTCTCTTAGTGGATGATCAAAGGCAGGCATACACTAAAGTGATGCAATACATAGCAAACGGTAACGGAGGAATTATTTTTCTTGATGCACCCGAAGGCACTGGAAAAACATTTCTTCTTAATTTGATACTTGCTGAAGTAAGACAGCAGAATACAATCGGCCTCGCTGTTGCATCATCTGGAATTGCATCCACTTTACTCGATGGAGGACGCATAGCACATTCAATGTTTAAACTACCATTGAATTTGAATCAAGCGGATAATTTCTCTTGCAATATAATACGAAATTCGGGAATTGCCACGTTATCAAAAACATGTAAAATCATTATTTGAGATGAATGTACCATGGCACACAAAAAAGCATTTGAAGCGGTTGATCGTACTTTGCGCGGTTTTGCTAATGCCTCATACGGTTTGTTATGACACAATTACATCCATTGTTTATTCGTTATACCTCATGTTTATTTATTTATTTATTTTTTTCTGTAATTTTTGAATATAAATACCAGGATTTAAAAAAAACCATTTATTATTTGGGTTTTTATTAGTTTTGTAAATTGGCAATAACCTCGCTATTTGGACTGGTGCTATGATCGAAATCGCTTTACTTAAATTTAAAATTGAACCATTTCAAGACATACAATATATTCAGATTAACCGGAACTGCCGGAACTGACAAAAAAATAATTGACTTCGCGAGCAGCTTGTTCAAAACTTGTACGAATAAATAACTATTGAATTACAAATAGATTTAATTTCTATCAAACAAAGCTATAGTTACTACAATTTGATAGTGCTGGAATTAATTTGCACTGCGCTATAATTTAAAAACTATACACTTTCAAGTTCATTGTTATAGGCATTTAACTGAGTAATATACTACATATTTTTTTATTTATTATTATTATTCAAATAAACGCCACAATGTGCAACATCATACCGTCTATTATTATTATTACATATTATGCTTCATGTAATGCCTTGTAGAGTCTATGTTCAATAGTAAAAAGTAAAATATCCAATGAAAATTTATTTTCAATATTTCTAGGCAACACTACCCATCCCACTAAATGTTTTAATTAAAAATCATCTAGCTCGGAGATATCAACTCAACACAACGTTAAATATTTCTAATGATAGGATTCCGAATTTAATTATTCTATTTTCGACAAGGTACGGGAATTATAAGTTAAAAATATTTAAATTGTAAAAGTCGTCTGACATATTATATTGCTAATAGATTGAAAATAGCTTATTTTGGTTACTAAATAAATATTCATATTAAATTATTTAGGCCGTTAGTGAATGTGTTAAAAATATTTAGTTAAAAATTTGGTAAATTAAAATTTTTGTGACGTAATATTTTTAAACAAAAAAGTGAAATTTGCTGTGTGAATGTGTTAAAATTTTGACACATAAAAATGAATCCAAGAAATATACTCCAATATTATTTTTAATTTTATTATATTAAAAAACTAGTAGAAGCGGACAATTGAAATTGTCCGACAAGCGCTCGATAAAATAGGAAAAATGCAACAGACGGACGGACAGAGGTGTAAAACCTCTGAAACAACTAAGGTGCTAATACAACAAATTAGCCTAATAGACAAAAAATGAATAGAATCTTAAGCAAATCAAAAAAAAATGACAGAAACTAGTTTTGAAATAACACTCTTTTTATTATAGATAAAAGTATGCCTAGAATAATAATTGAAAATTTAAAAAAAAAGTAGATAGCCACATCTGTGTGACCTCTATTTTTAGAAAAAGTTGAATATCTCGAAAACTACTTGACCTAGAGTTTCCAAATTTTAAATGTGACCTTTTTAGAGTAGTATCTATCTGTGTGCAAATTTGCTCTTTGGTATGTATAGTTTTTGCTGTGATAGTGCCAACAGACAGACGGCCTAAGTCTTTGTATAAGCTTGCTCGCAAGAGCGAGCGCTAAAATATAAAAATAATGAGGCTGTTGTTTGGAAATACAGAGAAGTAACTATATATTTATATACATATGTATTCGGGATGATTATTATTTTTGTCATTTAATATAATTGTTTTAAATTTTAGCCTTTAGAATACTGTAAATTACGAAATATTTCAGTTTCCGAAAGATAGTAGAATTATTGCCAATTAAGTAACACGGCTGGAGCAAAGAATATGACCTGATTGTGTTTTTATACTGGATGCAGGGTGTATTTATCGCGTAGTTGCTGGTTTTGTTGGTATTAGTCCGTAAGTTCATAAGTTGTAAGAGTTTAAATAGTATAATTAAATATATTTTCGCTCTAGCTTTACAGTTAAATCAATAATTTACAAAATGTTAAATTATTTTATTCATAATATGCGGCACAATATTAAACCTACATTGTATAACGAACTTGAGGAAATTGGAACTAGATTTTGCGCAAGATCAAAAACAGCAAATTTTTGGAATGGGATTGGTTTAATAGATGAATGTCATATAAGAATTAAGTGTGTTTTGGATCAATTATAATAAATAAAGTATAATAATGTCAAAAATAAAAACAATCCATTTGTTTCATCCTTATTTCAAGTATTTTATTGTTGTTACGGCTACTACTCACATTATTTACTATCAAAAAAGTGGGATTATGCTTTTTTAACATCCTGTCAAAATTTATAGACGGTCTAGAGTTCGTAAAAAATTTTTGGTGAATAAAAAATAATTTTTAATTTTCCTGTCAAAATTTTAATTTTTAACAGGGTTTTTAATACATTCACTAACAGCCTTAGATAAATATTTCAAAATTCAGATGATAACGATTAACTTTTGAGTATATTGGGGTACAGATAAGTTTTGAGGGATTTGCACGAGATGGCGTAACTAGTATTAAATCACATTTGTGATCTAACTATATCTGCCTTTGTGCCAACAAAACACAATTTGAGGGAAGCACTGCTAATTTGTTTTAATTTGAAGCAAACTGCATCTGACGAGTATCGATTGCTGTGTGCAGCATATGGGGAACATGCTCCATCAATAAAATATGTGAGTATTGGTTTTGCCGTTTTAAAAGTGGAGATTTTGACACCAGTGACAAAGAATGCGAAGAGATGACCAGTAAAATTTGACGACGCTGAGTTGGAGGCGTTATTAAACAATGATTCAAACTCAAGAGGAGCTCGTGGAAACTTTGGGAGTGACTCAACAAGAGATTATTCAAAAACGTCTAAAGACTATAGATATGGTGCAAAAGCAAGGATATTGGGTTCCGTTTTAATTCAACCCATATGAACTCAAGACGGAAGGGTTTTATGCATCGAATCGAGACGAGGGACGAAAAGTGGATCCCCTCTGATAACCCAAAGTGCAGAAAAACGTGGGGTAAGCTCGGTGATGAATCAACTTCAACTGTCAAACCGAATATTCCTGGCAGGAAGCTAATGACGAACATCTGGTGAGATCAGTTTGGGGTGATCTACTATGAGGTACTCCAGCCTAAAGAAACCACCACTGGAGAACGATATCAACAACAATTGATGCAATTAAGCCGGAAATTGAAGTTTAAAAGCCCACAGTATGCCAAAAGACATGACAAAGTGATCTTTCAGCACGGCAACGTTCGACCACACGTTGCAAGAGTCTTCAAAGAAACTTAGGAGGCGCTACCTATATCCTACTCCACCCGCCGTGTTCACCAGACATTGCTCCTTCTAACTAACACTGGTCCCAGTCGACACGTTGAGCAACACTTTACTGCTTACGAAGAAGCCAAAAATTGGGTCGATTTTTGTATCGCGGAATTCGTATGTTGCCATGGGAAAAAGTCGTAGCTAACGATAGACAATATATACTTTGAATAAAATACATTGTACCATTTTCTCGGAATAAAGCTTCGAAGATATAAAAAAAACCTCAAAACTTATTTCTACCCCCAATAATTTTACTATGTTTTATTGGAAAATGCGTCTTTTTTTACTTCATATATATATATATATATATATATATATATATATATATATATATATATATATATACCTCTGGAATTAAATGCCATTCATTAAAAAGACGACAATCAGGCCCGTTGCACATTTCAGCTAAGCTAAGCGAGAAACGTAGTTTCTATTAGCATAGTTTAGCTCGCACAGTTCATTCCGCTGCGCATTTGAACTAATTACCTCACTTTACATCGCTCACACATACATTTCAATACAAATAAAATGCTGTGATTGCCAAAATATTATTACAATCACATAGGCGGGAACAACAATACTCAAATGTCATCCAAATTTCAATAAGTTATAAATATGTATATAATATAACAATGGGCGCTTTCAGGTCACTCAACAGTTGGCAACATGTTGAGTAAAATCACGGCCAACGTTATAGAAATTTTGAACTTTATGAAATTTTCAAGTCAAATTGGCGATGATTTCACTAATCATGATGCCAACAGTTGGCGGACCTGAAAGCGCCCAACGTATGCGTGAGCGATATAGTTGAGTTTTGCAATCCAAAGACAACCCGAGCTAAGTTAGTTTGCATCGCTCAAAACAGAAAAACATAGCTCGCATAGTTTAGCTCAAGTGTGCATCGTTCCATTAAAACACTTTATTTACAACCAAGAGCGATGCACATCGCTCACATCGCTTAGCTTAGCTTAGCTGAAATGTGCAACGGGCCTCAATAAACCCATCACAATCATATTCTATAAGCAGTATTGTTGCGACACACATGTATATTTTCCACTTCTATTTAATTATATTGTGCGGATACGAACATGCAATTGTATTCTTTATTTACTCGATGTTATACATCGCAAAAAAATGAATGAGGCGTGACTACATATATTTGATCTTTAAATCTATTTTGTTTTTTGTTGTTTGTATAAATATAAACGAAAAATCTATCAAATGTGTCGTATTCGATTTCTATTGGCGGTACACCAATACTATCAAATAGAAGTTAAATATTTACGCTAATACTATCAAATAGAAGTTAAAAAGTAACATTAACTGTGTGTATAGCCAATGCCTTCTAAACTACAGGCCGCTTACACCAAATGATGACGACACGCTAAGTCGACGTTCATTTGTTGCTTTCTCTAGTGGCTTTGTTAGTGTAAATATCTTAAAATTATTATTGCGCAGTCTCGGTTTAGACATAAATTGACGTCATGTGCGAAAAATGAGAGTAGTAAAAGTCCTGTAGTTTAGAAGGCATTGGTATAGCCGATCATAGTCCGGATTATAGAATATGATTGTGTTTGGTTTTGAACGAGAGGAGTTATGCCTCAACCAGTCACGACTTAAGAGCTTAAGTTACACGCCGATTGCACCACATAAGAGAGCGGTACGACCATCAAAATTTTAGAGGTCAGTTGTTTATTTGTGATGAGAAGCCTATAAAATTATGGTTATTGTAGCACTAACCGAAGTGGTGCAAGCGGGGTGTAACTTAAGCTCTTCAGTCGTGACTGGTTGAGGCATTAGCTGGACTTATATTTAAGTAGTTTCTGGTACACATAATAAAGGTAATATACTGCGCATCTAGCAAAAATTACCAAAACAACAATGGAGGAACATAGAGACCTATTATTAATATATGTATATGTAAGCAAATGTACGTTCCGTAAACATAAAAAAATTATTTAATTCAAATACATTTATTTATGTAATTATTTTATTTAGTTTTCGTTTATTATATAGGATAGGTCTCAAACATTCACCATATTGACAGTTTTTGACAGCTGCGCAAAAATTAACGAAAATAGAACCAATGAAACCTCTATTTTGTGTACTGAAATTTTTTATGTTTTTTGTAATAAAACACTCCATCCAGCTTCTGTTTTAGTTATTGTTCTATTTTTTATTTAATATTTCGCCACATTGGCATCATCAGAATATGTTTTGTAAATTGATGTTTTATATATAAAAGAACTACGAAGAATAAAGATTAACAATAAATAATTCTTAAATTCAAAGGCAATCACACGACTCGTCAATAATTAAAATTTCATTATATTTTAACCTATTCAAAAAAAATTTTATAAAAATTTTTTGTCAAAAATTTTTCTATGTTAGGTGTCATCGTGAACGACTGCTGAATTATAAAATTTTTTGACAAAATTGTTGTTGTATGTTAATGATATAGTACAATTTTTATTTACAAAATAATACAGAATGGAATTGTAATAGAGGATGTGGTCAGCAGTTTACTACTACATTACTTTATTTTGATGTTGTAACCGTATTAGCGAAAATGACGTCAAAATAAACTGAACAGAACTAAAAACACAAATAACACAAAATGCATTACAACAAAAATGCAAAAATTGTATAACTGTACTAATAGGAATGTCAAATGTTGATAAACAACAATGTTTATAAACATTAATGAAATGACATGAATGTTTCATTTTCTTTTTACGGTTTTATAAATATTTAAAAGTGTTTTTTGGTTGAAATTTAAGAACTGTGTGTCAGATTTTCTATTAGTTTAAGATTAGTTTTATTAGTTTCAATTTTATTGTCGTGAGGTTCGGACGTAAAATAAAACAAGCGAAAAGTGCAGTGTTAATGCTTTTTATTTTGTTATATCGATTTTTTCAATCGTGTGAATGGTTTTATAATTAAATACACACGGTGCAAAAATACTAATATAAAAGTGTAACTTGATAAGTGATTAAGTGATGATGTAAACATGAAGGGGCTATTTTCCCCAAAAAAGACTCTTCGAACATCGGACGCCGAACACAATCTACAACAAACTTGAACCAGTCTCATGTAGAAAATATTGCAAGTGCAAGTGCATATCAAGTGGGCAAAGTTCAACACAGCCCAAAGAAATCACCTATGCCTATGATTAAAAGTGCTTCTTCAACAGAATTAATTATACCGCCGTTTTTAAAATAAAAATCAAAACCGCGAAGAAATTAATGTTCTCACAAGTCTCGCAATGACCCATCTGCAAACTATAGGGGTTGCGCAGTGTATCTGGACTTAAAACGAAAAATAAACCCTAAAATGAGAACTGAGCAACGAATACTCAACATGCAATTTAATCAGAGGGCCGTGTTTCCAAAAAATACAATAGTCACCAAACCAATGAATGCAAACACACAAAATGATAACTTGGAGACGTTTGCCAGCAGTTTTGCACAGCCAGGTGTTTCTTACGCAAGTATCCTAAAAGGTAACAAACCGAAACCAAAAGTTCATGCTAATGAGGAGGAACTAAACATTCATACCATGGTAAATAAATTAACCGAGACCATTCAAAGTTTCATGATGAAGATGGAAAGACAAATGAGCATGATGATGCAAAATATGAATACGCTTATGCAAATTATAGTCAAAAATCAAAATGACATTTCTAAAAATAGCTATTTGGAATGCCAACGGGCTCTCGCAACATAAAGCTGAGGTACAAACTTTTCTTATCGAACAAAATATAGACATCTACTTTAATAAAAAAATATGTCGACGACGTTATTTTAGCTTTACCCAAAGCCCTAATACAATCGACTAAATACATTTTTGATTCCTTCCATGAAAATATCCAATTCACTGTTGAAGAAGAAAGAAACAGTTCCATTACATTTCTAAATATGAGACTACACAGAACTAGCAATCGGGTTATCACAAATTGGCATCAAAAAGAAACGACATCTGCAGCTCGATTCTGGTTATTCCTATAGGAAAAGGAAATAGGAAAAATATTTTCATAGTATTTTTGTCAAAAATACCATTTTCTAGCCTACTAAGAAATCATGTTTGATCTAAAATTTTATAATTTAGGAATTATTTTTTCCGTATCGAAATTGGATAGGAAAAATATTTCCAATTTAATTTTGTTTTTGAAAAAATTTACACTAATTCTGTACCATAGTATGCCAGAAAAATAATTTTTGTGACCAAAATATTATGAAAATATTTTTCCTAATTCCTTTTCCTATAGGAATAACCAGAATCGAGCTGCAGGCAGAATGCTTAATTTTCTTTCATGTCATCCACTGTCTATGAAACTTAATGTAGCTAAGTCGTTCATAAAAAGGGTGATACACATCAGTGATAATAAATTCCTGAAAGAAAACATAAATCGCATTAAACATTCTTTAACCAATAATAACTATCCACCTAAATTAATAAACAGATTAATATACAAAACTATTTTCACAGGGAACAATATACCTACAGACACCAATACATCAACTAACACAAATGAACCAGCCAGTTCCCAACTGAACACAATTTTTGGCTCTTTAACATATGTGCCACATCTCACAGGTAAATGTTTACAAATAATCAACAATAACAAACAAACAAAAATTGCCAAAAAAACCACTAATACGTCCTATCAAACTCTGTTTTCAAAAACTTAAAGACCCAATACCTAAATCCAAAATACCCAACGTAGTTTATAAATTCCCATGTTTAGATTGTCCAAACAAATCATATATAGGACAAACTTCTAAAATATTATCCAAACGCATATCCCAACATCAAAAAAACGTCACAAACAAAACAGAAGATACAGCTCTAGCAATACACTCCAAACTAAACAATCACAATTTTGACTTTCCTAACACTAAAATCTTAGAAGTTGAAATGAAAAAACGAAAACGAGAAACACTTGAAATGATTCACATACACTTAAATCAAAACACAACGGTCAATAGAAAATCTGACACAGTTCTTAAATTTCAACCAAAAAACACTTTTAAATATTTATAAAACCGTAAAAAGAAAATGAAACATTCATGTCATTTCATTAATGTTTATAAACAATGTTGTTTATCAACATTTGACATTCCTATTAGTACAGTTATACAATTTTTGCATTTTTGTTGTAATGCATTTTGTGTTATTTGTGTTTTTAGTTCTGTTCCGTTTATTTTGACGTCATTTTCGCTAATACGGTTACAACATCAAAATAAAGTAATGTAGTAGTAAACTGCTGACCACATCCTCTATTACAATTCCATTCTGTATTATTTTGTAAATAAAAATTGTACTATATCATTAACATACAACAACAATTTTGTCAAAAAATTTTATAATTCAGCAGTCGTTCACGATGACACCTAACATAGAAAAATTTTTGACAAAAAATTTTTATAAACATTTTTTTGAATAGGTAAAAATATAATGAAATTTTAATTATTGACGAGTCGTGTGATTGCCTTTGAATTTAAGAATTATTTATTGTTAATCTTTATTCTTCGTAGTTCTTTTATATATAAAACATCAATTTACAAAACATATTCTGATGATGCCAATGTGGCGAAATATTAAATAAAAAATAGAACAATAACTAAAACAGAAGCTGGATGGAGTGTTTTATTACAAAAAACATAAAAAATTTCAAATATTAACGTAACCAGCATTTCACAACATTAAATTAAGAATATTATGTGTACTGTGATGAAATTGAATTTATGTTCTTCATTCTGTTTTCCAACGTATTCCAGCCATGTGTGAAGAGGTTGTACATATATGACGTTTTTATACATTTTACAGATATCGTTAGCCCAGTACTTAAATGTTACAAACGCATTTTGGACGTTTTTGAGTTAGTAGTGCCATCTTGCTTAAAAAAATGAGACCTTTCGATTGGTAGTTTCAAAATGTTCATATCTCAATCCTATTGAAAGATACCAGTGTGTCAAGTGTTACATATGCTTAATTGGTAACAGAAAAAGTACTTATCTGTTACATAAACTAATCATATGGGAATAACATAATTTACTATCAAAGTTTAGTTACAAATAGAATAATACTTAAATGATACATACAAACAATCAATATTAAAAACAAGTTTAAAACCAAAAGGAAAATTAAGTTTTGAATGATACAAACATACAACACCATATGAGATCATGCCATACATGCATAAAGTAAATTCATGGCTTGAATGATACAAACATACGATCTATATGCAACTAATTCATAAATCCAAAATTTAAATTCAGGACTTGAATGATACAAACATACAACATATATGAGACCACGACAAATAGGCATTTTGTAAATTCAGGGCTGGAATGATACAAACATACGATCTGTTTGCGGATAAAACGTAAATTATAAATTTAGAATCAGGATTTGTATGATATAAACATACAATATTGTCGAATGAAACAGTTGCACGGTTTTTATTTTTTTAATAGTTAAGTGAAAATTTATATGCAGTTTTGGTCTTT
The DNA here is from genome assembly GCA_947310385.1 of Nephrotoma appendiculata. Classification (NCBI taxonomy): domain Eukaryota; kingdom Metazoa; phylum Arthropoda; class Insecta; order Diptera; family Tipulidae; genus Nephrotoma; species Nephrotoma appendiculata. The sequence continues at coordinate 102,707,114 of OX371225.1, read as the reverse complement.
CTAAAAACGTTGAACGAAGCACGTCGCATCATGAGTATCACGTGAATTTTGTATATATAATTTTTAAATTAATATTTATTTGTGAGTGTGTTGCATAGTGGAATACATGCAAAACTACCAACAACTACAGTAAAACTTCGATTTAACGGGCCACAATTCGGCAAAATTGAAGCGTCTACTAAATGATTACACCCCCCATATTACATGGAGGTGTAAGTAGTCAACAGACGCTTCAATTAAAAAACATAATATAATCATTTAACAGACGCTTTAACACGCTTTTAATAGACACGTTAATTTAACACGCTTTTAATAGACGCCCATCGAATTGTGATTAGTCAAATCGAGGTTCAACCTGCAATTACTATACAAGCCAAGTTGTCATAATAAAAGGAAAATTACCATTATTAAATTATTATTTTTTCTTATTATACCGTTGGTTTATTTGAACTTTGTGATAATATGTATTTACAAAATTAATTGATTTCTGAATATATTATGTACAACATTTCGCACATTGTCGACAACTGACGGTGCAATACCGATTGTCGAACTCGCGCGCTCAGATTTACTGAAGCAAGTGCATCACACAGCTCCTTTTAATGTAAATAGTAAATTTCATAATAGGTTTGTCTCAATAGATTGCCTTTTCATAGGCATTCACATCATCTTCCTCTCTCATTTAGAAAAAGCGCGGTTGCGCTATTTGAGATTCTTCGACAGTGTTTTTACAATACCCCCTTGGCCCTGGCACTCAAACGAATAATATTTACGGTTAATATTAATTTTAAGTAAATTTTCGATAAATTCAATTGTTTTTCAAAAACTCTATGGCAAACTGACCGAAAAATCTGTCCTAAAACCGATTTTTTACCGTTGTAAATTATTTACCTTAAGTTTGGCATACAGCCTTCAAATAAGAATTTTTATTTTATCTGACATTATTGATTCATTAAATTTCAAAAATTACGTTCTTACCATAAATAATAATTCTGTTTTCAAGTAATACGTGAAAAACGAAAATACTGATACATACCATACAAATAAAAAAAATGAAAAACGGTTTTGTGTTACATACGCAATTTTCAAAATTTTAAATTTCGATTTAAAATTAAACTGTGGGCTTGATTAAAGATTCCTTTTAATTTTAGATGAGACAGCTTGCATATTTTAAGAAAATTTATTTTATTTTGTCAAAAAGTGTATAAGCTTACGTTCGTAGCCAATTAAACTTTAGATTCGATTATCTGAATTTCAAGTTTTTGTCGTTTGTAACACTTAAGTACTCGGCCGACGATATGGTGATGGGATTTTTTTTCTTTTCACTGCAACACAATATTTTTGTTATTATTTTTTTTTTTGATTTTTTTCGAAACAAATAAAAACTAAGGCTACTTCATTCAATGATAACTTCATTCAACCATATACTTATTTTGTTATATTGATGGTGCAATCGTATGTAAGAGTAAGTGAAATAACAGTCGTAACATTTCAAAACAATTTTTTTTATGTAATAAAAAGTTGATATACAATAATAGCAATTTCTTTCCAAAAAAAATTGATTTATAAATCAAAAAAATTGATTTGAAATCAAAAAATTTTGATCGAATCTATAAAAATTGATTTTTTTTTTTGATCGCAATCAATTTTGAAAAATCTGAATATTTCGTTAGATTTATTTTTGACATTTACAAACACATAAATATGTTCACGTCAAAAATATAAACATAAACACTTCAAAAAATATAAACGTAAACATTATAACTTGTTTACTAGTTGGCCGTGAGAATTTGACTTACGACATAATTTTATTTTTCGAAATAATTTTATCGTTTCGTTTTCACTGTGTTAAAATAATTATGTTGACAAAAAATTGTGTTAATAATTTGTTGACAATAAACTGTCAATATAAAATATTTGAAAATTGAATGTCAATTTATCACAGATACACTACCAAAAACAAATCAATCGTGTATTGTGTTCTTTGACATAAAAAAAAATCAATTTATTTTTTATTTTTGGAAAGAACTTGCTATAAGCAACCACAACTAAACAACAATTAAATTGTTTGGTTTTTATGTTGCTAGAAAGGAAAACCACTCTCGCACAACTCGCAATCTATGTGACAAGTAGCGACATTAACCAAACACAGTGACAGAAATTCGGGTACTAATCACCCATATTGTGATTGTCGTGTCGATGTCAATTTTCCGACGACTGTTAAAATTGGTATTTTGAATGTCGCTATCGCTCGACGTTTGTCGTAAAAAACACCATTTTTTGTGAGCCGTTTTTAATACAAAAAATAGTTTAACATAAGTAAAATGATTTTAGTTTTAATAATTATTTATTAAATATTTTAAATTTGTTAAAACCCGCATAAATTTACCGGAATTGAACAAAAAAAATTTAACTTTCTACAATCACATAGCTAAATTTATTACATGTTTGACCACCGAAATTAATTACACGTTTGACCATCGGAATTTCTATTAATATTCTTTTTGTGATAAATAAATATTTACACACTGTTTGTCTATTTTCTAATTTTAGACAACTATTTAGATCCTAAATTTGGACAAAATACCTAAATATAAAGTAAATCAGCTTTTCTGACGGGCGGCTGACAGCATTTTTGACAAAATATATCAAAACAACTTGTCACGATTGCTAAGTTATTCGAGAAATTCACAATAGCATACATTTTTTCAACGTTAAAATGGCAATACTCATTAGTCGATTCGTGATAGTTACGCAATACAAAATAAAAATCGACACGACAAGACAAAGTCATGTCGTTTGTCGATCGACACGACAACCACAATAAGGGTGAATATCTTTATGTAATCACTCAACAGTAGTCGATAGTTTGGTTAAATATTACAAGACAATGCAATGTTAAATGTAAACTGCTACATCTGAAGCATGAAAGCACATGTGGGATAAATCCATTAATGTATATTCATGGATATTGTCTGAGCGCCTATTATATTATTAAAATTTATAGAAATATACTAAACTAATTTAATTTTTAATGATGATCGTATAAAAAATGATTAAATATAAATAGTAGAAATCATTGGATATCAATTAGTAATAAAAAAATGGTAATTTTTATACCGTGTGGAGACTTTGGGTTATGACCAATGCTTTTGATTTGTATCTGTAAAACTTTCACAAAATTTCTGTATTTCACAAAAAAATCTGTTTTTATAAATTTTATACAAAAACGATATCAAATTGAAAGAAACATTTCATTTATTTATTGAATCTCAGTCATAAATTCAAATTAGTTGGGATGGGGAGCATTATTCCAAAAAATTTAATTAAATTCATTTTAGTTTGTACAAAAACTACAAAATTGGGGAGCATTATCCAAAAAATTTAATTAAATTCATTTTAGTTTGTACAAAAACTACAAAATTATAAATCGTTTAATTCCATAAGGTTTAACTCCAAACTGTAATCATAGAAAAATAAGTTTAACAAACTTATTTTTCTATGCTATAATATTCGGAATACTTTACTTTTAATCAGAATTATGATCTTTGCTAAATTTAAAAAATATGGATGTTTATTTAGTCATTCTATGTTGCTTGTTTTACACACGTTTTAATGCTTTCATATTTCATAATATGAGAACGGTTCGCAATACCAATAAAATCCAACTGATCTTAATCCCAAAATCACACTCAACAAAAAAATTAAAATTCCGTTTTACAAATTACCGTAAAATAAAAATAAAAATTCAAAATACCATTGTGAAAATTCTAAAACTTATTTATTTTGAGAAAACATTTCATTTTCCAAAATTCCATTATTTCATCAGTATAATAATAATTCCATCATTTTGCAAAAAATCCTAATTGATTTAATTAAGTTAGCTTAATTAGTATTATTTAATTATTTGAATTATTTAAATTTAATTTAAATGTTCTTACAAATCAATACAAAAACAGGATTCTCGTTGTTTACCCGGTGGCCACAACACCGATTCGGTGTTACAAAGCATCCCAAATATCGGATATTCAGAAAATAACTCCGATTGAGGTTTTAATTTTTAGTCGCCATAAAATACTTTTAGATGTCATAATTTTGACCGGATCACATACATTTTTATCACTAATCGGTTTAATTAAATAGCGCCGTTCAGAGTTTGAAACACCTTATTATGGATAAAACTATTTATACGAAAAATACACTTTCGGTGTAATCTTTTAACACCGTTTAGATTTTTTGAAAGATTGTTGTGGATATTAAATAAAAACCAGAAAGGATATTTAATTAAATCATTAAAATTATTTATTTTCGATATTAATCATATTCGGAAAGTACTTTTTCATTCGGCGCGGCTGGAACATGGCGTTTCAGCAAAGCAGATCACTTCGATCTGGTTTGATCATTTGCTTCTAATTTCTCCATTAATTTCTGAAAATATACATATAACACTTTGTATTTAAGTGTTTTTTAATTTATAACTAAATTTTACCTTTTGTAAACTTTGAAACGTTAAATTACTCGTTTCGATCTCGATAAATCTGGAATGAAATTAATAAAAATATTTTTTATTACATTATTATATACTATCTTCTAAACAATCATCACTTCTATATTACCGTCTTCTAAATATTTTATTTTTGTCCATTCTAACTCCGTTGTTGAAATTAGCTATATTGGTATAAAAAATAATGATTAATTTATATAATTAAAAAGTTACACGGTCTGTCAGCTATAGCCTTAGATTATATGTACTATAGATAGAACACCGACAGTATTGTTTTTAAGTATCAATTTTATTTTTGTTATCAATTTGTTATGTTTTTGTTATTGTTTTTATATTTGTTTTGGAAAAGAGAAAGAAGAATGCGGGATAACAACATTATAAATTTCATAACATCATATAGTGGCGGCGAGAATTGTTACATAAGGCGGGGGCAAAAAGTATTAAATATAAATTATTTTATTTTCTAATTTTTTTATTAATGCATTATAATAATAAAATAATAATTGTATAATATTAAATAAAACTTTATTATATTAAACGAATTAAACAAGCAAATAAATCACAAAATTTAATACAACTAAATCGCAAATCGCTGCTCCATAAAAATTAAATTACAAATTTTACCAACGCCACTGAATTTATATAAAAATAAAGAAAAGTTCATCAAACATGATTATGTTCTTGTTGTGATGGCGGAACAGATATTTCATGTTTACCATCAGAATTACTAATAGTTTAACAGAGCCTCTACAACGAAAATCTATTCTTTTAGCGCACTTCCAACAGCTGATTTTCTCATTAGATTTTTGTAATCATAATAATGAAGCAATGCATGATGCCTGTATATTGATATCCATCTATATACAGGTATCATGCATTGCTTCACGTTCAACAATTTCCATAACTAAAATAACATACAAACTAAAATAACAAACAAATTTACGGTCGATTCCGGGATTTAAAATTTTATGTTATGTTATTTTTGTTTTTTCAATACAAAGTCCAATAGGAAGCGGGAAAATAAAATAGCATAACAGCAATTTTATCAGCCACGAGAATCGGGCCCATTAATTGATATTACGTAGGTATGTATGTTTAATTAAGATTGTGCTATTTCACTTAATGAAAGTACATAAAAATCATACCTGAAAGTAACAAAGTATCATTTCCTTCTTTATTTTCCATAGGAATTAAATTATTTGCGATAATTAGAATTATTTAAATTATTAATTATTGGGGTCGATTACAGGATCGACGGGTTATGCTATTTTTGTTTTTTCAATACAAATTCCAATAGGAAGCGGGGAAACAACATAACAGTAATTATGCTACGAGAATCGGGCCCATGTTTTCTAATATAAAATAAAACAACAGTTTTTCCAGTAGCAGCAGCTTGTGCACAGTAAATTTTGTGTTTCAATTTTTTGTCTGAAATTAGAGAAAACCGCGCGATTTTTTCTAATTTCAGGAAAATAAAATGAACAGAGAATTATGATTTTGTAATTTTTGATTTGGAATTTTGGGTTTGGAATTGTATGCTTGGACTATTGGGTTCTAGAAATTCGATCCTAACCCACATTAGATATATCACAAAACTTTCAATATTATTCGATTATAAACCGTTTTTCTCCGTTTTAACTAAATACTTTTAGCCAAAAAATATCAATATTTAGAAATAGAACTTTTCTGACCTCGTCATCGTCTTCTTGATATTTGTCTATTATTATAAATTATAGTAAATTCAAAATTGAAATTTCAAAATCAAAATTCCAAAAAACTAAATTTCAGAAACAATAATTCTAATAAAAACAATTCCTAAAAATAAAATTCCAAAAAACAAAATTCCTATACAAAATGCCAAATTTCAAAATTCCAAAAAAATTCGATTTTATGGCCATGGAAATATGAAAGGCCTTTCATATTTCCTTGGCCATAAAATGGAATTTTTTCGGAACTTTTATTTAATAATATAGAAAATCTTCGATTAAAGTCTATTCAACAGTAACTTGCAATTTCTTAAAACTGATACAGTTCTTATTTATTAATGACTGTACCATACACAAGGAACTGTAAGGGAAAGGTTCGGTGTTCGAAAAAGCCCAACCCTATTTTCTAGAATCACAACAAGCGTTAATCAATCTGGTAAACAATGGGAATCATGTTTGGGTAATAATTTTTAAGAACAATTAAATTAAAATTAATTAATTGAAATAATTAGATAATGATATTTAAACTAATTGAAATAAATCAATTAGAATTTTTTGCGAAATGCTGCAAATATTGGGGTAGATTGCGGGAACTAAAATTGTATGTTATGTTATTTTATTTCCCCGCTTCCTTTTGGAATTTGTATTGAAAAAACAAAAATAACATAACATAACATAAAATTTTACATCCCGGAATCGACCCCATTATTATACTAATGAAAAATGGAATTTTTTGTATATGGAATTTTTTTTCTAAAATAAATAAATTTTGGAATTTTCTTAATTGGAACTTTGAATTTTGATTTTTATGTTATGGTATTTTGTAAAATGGAATATTTTATTAATTGGGATTTTGGAAATTTGGACCAGTTGGCATTTTTTTTTGGATAACCGACCCGTTCCCATTAAAATCAATTTTTTTCATTAAATGTTTAGGGAGCCCAATAAAAAATGTTAAGAAATGCAAGTGGAACTCTACTTCATCTTCATTTGATAATACATGGCTGCTAAGAAGAATAACCTCTATATGTCAGCTCCTAAATAATTAATTTTGAAATTTAACGTAATCTGATCATTGTTAAAGAACCAATTAGTATTTTTTAAGTTCTCTTCGGTTATATGCTCTTATTTTATAAAATATTGAAGAACTTTAAAGAAACACCAATTTCACTTCCGAATACACCAAGTGAAGTTGGGGCGACTCATTTTGAAAAAGAATTTTAAATTTATTTTAACAAATTTCATAAATTTCAAATACAGCTCAAAGAGTTTTTTTTTTAACTAGCATTAATTCAATGTACTAAATCAAATTTTTCGAACTATTCGTTTTTGGATGTCGAATATACCACATTTGATTTCTAAATCAAAAAATTATACTCGTACTTACCCGACGTTTGGTAAAACTGTCTTGTATAATCAAAAAACAATATATCCCTGCTTACATTTTGCTGCTTCACACCAACAAGATCACGTTGGCTGAAATCTTTAAATTTATTTAAATCTTTTAGTTTTTTTCCAAAATTAGTTATTTCTGCTTACATTTCGGAAAACTGATCTGAACCGGTGTTGTTGCAAATTTAATTTACAGTGTTTTAGTTCTTAGTCGTTTTTCTCAGAAAATAGTTTTGGAAATATTTGAAAAAAAAAACGAAAAAGCTCTTGTGGAAGCTGCCACGAAGCCGTTCACTATGGCACATTTAAAACAGGATGTAATAAAACAGGACATCACAAAACAGTACATGGTACGGAACATGACCGATAAAAACAGTACATCACAAAACAGTACATGGTACATTAAAGTACATGGTACGAAACAGGACCGATAAATACAGTTCATCACAAAACAGTACATGGTACACTAAAGTACATGGTACAAAACAGGACCGATGAAAACAGTACATCACAAAACAGTACATGGTACGCTACAGTACATGGTACGAAACAGGACCGATAAAAACAGTACATCACAAAACAGTACATGGTACACTAAAGTACATTTCACTGAACGTTAAGCTGGAGGATTTTTTCAGCTTGATTTGTTAAACATTTTTTATTGAATACGTTTAGTTATTAGGATATTATCAAGTGGATATTTGCCTTCACCTAGAGTAATTAGACAGTATACTATATAGAATTATAATTGCTTTAAGTTATAATCCGAGTGTTCACTGATGGTTTTCTGACATAAAAAATCGGTATATTTTTGACATATTTTACCCCGACTAACTTCGCTTCAGTAAAATATCCCATTTTATTTTATTACACGAGTGAACGCGTTTATTTTTGGCTTGGCATATAAATTTGACCGTTCAGTATTTTAAACGTCAATTTTATTTATAAAATAATTTAATAAATTTCCTAAAGCGTTTAAATTTTAATAAAATATTAACGAAAATATTTATGATTGAATCAAGTTTAGCCAGCTATTAAAAATTGAGTTTTTTAAAAACAAAACTCAGATGTCAAAAAAAACCCGAACAAATCCAAAACAAAGTGGAGTTTAAAATATACCGATTTACAGAGTGCGCTCGGTTTGTAGCTCAAAAAAATCCGGATATTTTTTATCCTCTTGTACATGAGTGAACACTAGGAATAAAATATACCTTCACCTAACAATATTTAAAAATAATGTTTTATTTTTATTTAAATCGCTAATACTTGATCGTTGTAAAATAGATCAAAAATTTAAATAAATATATAAATAAATATATCCCTTTTTTAACCAAAAAAAATGGCTCAATTTAAGTCCAAACCACACAAATGTGTGAGTAAAAAACCATAGTATGTAATGGCGTTTTTGATAAAAAATTTCGCTTGATTTGAAGTACAACCAACACAATTGTGTGTATAGTTATAGTTAATAAACACATTTTTATTAATTACTTGATTTTTGTTTCGCAGAATATTTTGAATATTTTTCAAAAAGTTTAAAAAATCACTATTTAAACTTTTTGAAAAATATTCAAAATATTCTGCGAAACAAAAAACAAGTGATTAATAAAAATGTGTTTATTAAGTATAAGTGTGTTTCGCCAAGTGCCTACGGCAAATAGTGTAAAAAGTATAGTTATAGTGTTTTTTCGGGCGAAAATAAGTTTGAAAGGAATGCACAAATGTGTATATTGGTTCAAAAAACATACAAAAATAATTTTTTGACATGGTACTTTTCCGTACCCACACAACTAGTTATTAAAACCGTAAAATTGACTATTAACTATTTTGTGGTGTTCTCTTTTAATATGTACTGTTTTGCGATGTACTCTTCCGTACCATGTACTTTAGTGTACCATGTACTTTTTGTGATGTACTGTTTTAATCGGTCCTGTTCCGTACCATGTACTGTTTTAATCGGTCCTGTTCCGTACCATGTACTCTACTGTACCATGTACTGTTTTGTGATGTACTGTTTTAATCGGTCCTGTTTCGTACCATGTACTGTAGCGTACCATGTACTGTTTTGTGAGTTCCTGTTTTGTGACATCCTGTTTTAGCACATCTTGTTATGAAATGTGTCGTTTCGTATGAGACCCAAGCTGCCACTACCAATGTACCGATCTCGGTCAAAAATTACTGGGATCTCTCAATTTTTGGTAGAAGCTTTAAGTATGAAGTTTCACCCCGTTCAGTCAATCCGTCTAGGTTGTGGAGAACCTACAGCATTTAGTCTGCACGACACCAAGCACACACACATACAGAGATTTAAAAAAAACACTTTTTTGACTATGGCGATATAGCGAATGGTAAACCTGATAAAATGTCGAGGTCAAAATTTTTCATGATTACTATATTTTATTTTACTACGTGAAAGAAAGTAAAATAGCCTTAACACATCAAACCGGCTCAAAATTTGGGTGGCGGTTTGCTCGAAAGATAGTAAAACAAGTAAACTAAGTAATTTTTACAAGTCTCTTTTGAAGAGTTAATTAATTAATTAACGTACAAAATAATAATCTGACGATGCAAGATCAGAACTATACGATAGGTGCATCAAAACTTCCCAGCCAAACTCGATAAATTTTTGAACGCAGGCAACAAGCGGTCGCGCTGAGTTATCTGTTTGGTTGTGGAATAGGTGACTAGTTTATCCAAGTTATCTACCCCACCTTTTACCATTAATACATGATTTCAATATTTTCATTATTTGTTTATAAATGTACAAATTGTATTAATAAAAATAATTGTAATGAAGGCAAATAGTATGTCTCACCTACTCTAGCCAGTAGTAATACCTCTTGCGGAACAGATTATTTATTTTTTTATAAAGTGCAGGTTGACGTAACAAAAATTTTCAATAATTATATTTCTATACGTGATTCAATGAAACGGGCATTCTTAATTTATTTACAAAATACTTACATACATCACGTGAATTGAGATCAAAACGTTAAGAAAGTTGATGTTAAAAGGAATTAAGATATTGATGTAAAAATTAATTAACATGACGTCGTGTTGTTGATTTATTATTACATTAATAATATCCATTTATTATCAAGAACAGTAATCACCAAAAAATTTAAAATGACGACTCAATTAATTCTGTAAACGAGTATGATATGTTTAATCGTCATTTGACGATGAATATACAAAATTAATGTGGCGATTCTGGTGAAATTTCATATAAACGTTAAGCTTCAAATGAAATGGGTTGATATTTCGGTTGACTAATTCGTCATATTTGTGGTCAATTATACTGCTGCCGTCTTTAGGAGTCGTGTTATACTTAGCAATTTTTCCGAAATTTAAATGGTGAGACACAAAAGTGAATTAGTATCCCTCCTGCTATCAGTAAATTTTTACTAGATGATTGCAGCGTATCTCATTATAAAAGTCCTAAGAATTCTCATGAGATATTGCTTTAAACGATTCAACTCCAATTTTAAATTTTGATTGTGATAAAAAATGTATTTCGATCGATCGATGTTGTGGAGACCTACAAAAAGTATCATTTTCTCTAAAATGAGAGACAAATACAAACCCTGACGCCATGTAAGGATATAGCCTGGACACACTGAAGACTAGTTAAACTGGTTTAACAAAATTCGGTCAAGTACTCTAGGAAATAAAATTCAATTCAGTCCGACACACTACGAAAAATTCATCAAACATTCAAATCTACTAGCAAATTCAAGTTGTTCCATAGCTTGCGCAATTGAATTGAACCAAATGAATTGAAATAAACTAAACCAGTTTAACGAGTTCGCAGTCTGTCCAAGCTATTATAGGTGCAGGCGTCGAAATGTCTAGAAATGTTAAATTTTAAGTAGTATTCTAAAATTTCTCAGAGTGGTCCTTTGAAAATAAAAATACGATTCTCCAAAGCTATTAATGAGCCCGATTCTTGTTGCATAAAATTACTGTTATGTTTTTTATTTCCCAGCTTCCTATTGGAATTTGTATGGAAAAAACAAAAATAATATACAAAACATAAAAGTTTAGATATCGGAATTGACCCCATTATCTGTAATTATATTTTAATTGTATTACGGTTAGTGAATTATTTAATACCGACCAAACTTAAATAAACTCTATAATGTTTGATTTTTATTATATTTACTGAATTTCGCAGCTGTCAATAATCCAATAGCTACGAGTACATATTTGTTTTTGTTTTTTGCGTTGTTTTAATATATTTTTGTTTTTCATAGTAGTTATTCCGCCATTCCACTTTGATTCTTTTGTTGTGATTCTTTGTCTTTCCTCGTTTCCTTCCCTTTCACCAACAAACTAACAACAGTTTGTAGGTGAAGTGAAGGAAACGAGGAAAGAATCACGACGAAAGAATCAAAGTGTGGAATAGCGGATTCTCTCTAAACGATTCTGTTTAGGTATAATCATAGACACATATATATTTAGACTGAACAGATACCGCAAAAAATAATTACCCAAAACTTGGGCAGTTTTGGCGTTTATGTTTTAGTCTTGCTTATATTTATGTATTTATTTGTTTACGATATTTATATTTTTTTACTTTTTATTTTACATTGCGTGATTTTATAATTAATGTTTCTAATTTATCCAATTTCACATTATATACATATTTTATTTTCAATGTGTCCTTTAAACCATTCAGCAATATGTACATTAACTTCACTATATACAAAATAATTTATAATTTTATGTGGAATAGAATTTCTTTGTATTTTCTTGGTGTTAAATTTGGACAAATATCTATAACTTATGAACGGATATTTTATTAATAGAAAAACAAATTTTTAGTAATTATATTTATTGATAACATATTATACATTGTAATTGTTTTTAATTTATGTAATTATCAATTAATATTAAATCAGTGTAATCATATGTGGTGGAGGAATACAGTTTGTTTATAATCCAGTGAATTAACTTTTAATTAAATCCAAAACGTATGCATTGTAAATAATTTATTACGTAATTATAATAAAAATGTTTTGTTGGGTATCAAATTATAATTTTTAATGTAATTAGAAGCATATTATAATACAGGGTGTTAATGAATGTTACAAAATTTAATGTTTGTATTTCGTGTGTCCTCGTTTTTTATCAATAAACCGTAGTCCAAAATGTATCTCCGTAGGTAATCATGCCTAACCGGTAGAAACTATCGTTTGTTGGAACTTGTATGCATTTCAGACTATGTTACAGTAATATCCTATAAGTTGTCGATATTATTCCCAAAGGTTTCATGGTTTCAATAACACCCTGTATTTTTCTATACAGATACAATTGAAATTTTCTCGTTAATATAATATTGTAACTCTTCTTCAAATTTTACTACTATATGCGTGTATATTAGTTTTAAATCTTCTACGTATAACTTTAATTTAAACAAATGAGTTTTTTTTATAATGTATAAATCAAATAACAATAAACTTCAATATTTATATATTTTTAGGGAAGGGGCAAAATCATTCTCTGATAATTTAGAAACTACCATTGAAGGCGCAACTGCTTCAGCTGTATGTCCGTGGGATTCGAATGAACCGACAACATCAAATCTACCAGCAACGGTATCAGTTTCTGTTTGCCCTTGGGAAGGTGATAGCTTAATAGTTGCTGGAAATACGGCAAAATCTATCACAAGTTTACAGACATCATCTCTTTCATCAAGGTATGTAAAATCCTTCCAGTTAGTAAATTGAACGTGGCTATTAGGAAAGATTATTTTATTTTTATATTATAGTGATATAAAATTTAAAAGTAGTAACCTTGGTTTAGAGGGATTAGGAAATATGTCAAGTGATATAAGTGAAGTGTCAGAAAGGATGAAAAGATCGTGTGGCCTGAGACAAAATACGTTGGATTGTGATTTCCATAGTACTAAAAAATTAATGACAACAATAAACGAACAGCGTCGAGCCTCTGTGACTGTGGCACCAAGGTACTAAACCCTAAACTTTTTACAAACCTTAACTTAATGTGAAATTTTGACTTTGTTGTACATACTTGTTTCAATTTATTATTATGCAACTAAATATTTTCCAAAACCTTCATTAAAAATATTCTTTAATATCATCCGTTTTATAAAATCCTATTCAATTAATTTTATGTTTATATTCTCTTTTTATAGGATATCTGATTTACAGTATTCACGTCGTGCTGAACAACATCATCCAATAGATTTAAGTAGTTCGTTTTTAACAGCAATTAGTAATCCAAAACAAAGTACAATAGTATCACCACATTCTTTAACGTTGTCGAAGACAAAAAGTTTTGAAGAGAAAGATTTAGGAACATTGTTGAAACAACCAACTGTGATATCCGAAGAGGATATAAATGTACAGCATATTAAAAATGCAAATAAAATAGATATTTTTAATGAAAGTAAAATTAATACTGATAATAATGACAGTTTAAAGACATTAATTAATTCAAATGATAACATATTAGTGCTCTCTAGTAATGACAATATAAATATAAATCAAAGTGAAATAAATACTTGTTCTGAACCAGTTATAGGCGTAAGTAATGTTGGTCTAGACGAAGCTCAAGTAAATTTAGATATTTCGGGTAGTGCTATACATCAACCACGGAGTTCTCCTCCAGTTATAAATGTTGTAACTTGTCCAACTATTGAATTAGATACGAGAGAAATAGATATCGAAAATGATGAAGAAAATGTTGATGATTCTGAATTAGATGAAGATGTGAGTATAACGGATAATTCATACATTAGAACAACAGCCAAACATGATGATATTCAAGTAACAATAGAACCACCATCTACATTCACTTCACCTGAACACCATTCTAAGGAACATAAACTGTTAAATGAACAAACAAAATACAGTATTGAAGAAGAGGTAACACTCCACGAGGATTTATCACCAACGACAGAAGAATACCAAGAATGTATGTCTTTTCAAAATCGTGGTGAACAAGGTGATAATGAAGATTTTGATTTAGCCTTAGGTACTGGTGATCTAGCGCCAGGTTGCGTGGCCCCAGCTCCAACGCCGGCACCATCAATTGCACCTCTGGCCGAAGTGGAAATAGATCCACTGGACGAAGATGGTGATGGTGATGGTGAAGGTGCAAAGGGATCTGCTGAAATTAAGGAAGAAGATCACAAGAAGAAGCGGAAGAAACGAAGTTCGACCGATAAAATCGATTGTCAGGACAAGCCGGCAACCACAGATGAACCAAATAATGAACAACAAAAGCGTTACGCTGTCTGTCCTTGGGAGGATGAGTAAGTACATGACTAAATATTTATTGAAAATTATGTTATTTGTTTTTAAAACGCCATCATCCAGTAGTACTCGTACATATGTTATAACCTCTAATAGATGATTTTCCAGAGCCATTTGCTTCAATTGTCTAAACCAAAAGTTAATAGATATATAACCAAAAATTAATAGATCGGGGCATACTGATCGAAAGCATCTCGACCTGTTAGTTTATCGATAACATTTCTTCAACTCTTAGATAGACTCCTTAACCGATGTTTTGAAGACTAATTTTTACTTAGTAACGTGTAGCATGCATAGAGTTTAAAAATTCCGTGATACTGTTGTCCATGTACATTGTCTGAAGGATTGAAAAATCGTTAAATAACAAGGAATTTATTGTTAGGCCTTTTCTTCGGCATTGCTGGTGCATGTGATAGTCCCTCGTTTAATACCATTCCAAATGCCTATTCTAAATTTGTCATTGACCAAACTATCATTAGACGGACTGAGTAAATCCCCAAGTTTCATATGGTTTTGCTAAACTACATGGTTACAGTTTCCGATAAATGGTCCATTGTTAAACTTCTGGCTTTGTTTTAATCGTAGTTCATTTTTTAATATGCGCCCCATGTTAGTAGATACATTGAGATTTTTCGTAAATTGAACTGCGCTTTGTTGTAGATTACGTTGAATTCAGGGGCCTTACTATTGAATTCGACGATAATTTTCGACGGCTATCGTTTTCCTATAGCAAGCGTAAAAATAAAACAGAAAAGCATAATAAAAATTGTTCATACATTTTTCTTTTTGTCTACTATAGGAAAACGATGACTTTCGAAAATGAATGTCGAATTCAATAGTTAAGCCCCTGGAATTCATCTTTCGAACTATTTCTGGCGATGTTGCTGGTTTTGGATGTCCACCTCCATAGCGTTGTTTTGATGCTACCAGTATCATTGTAACAGACTAACGCTTGTCAAAAAATTGTCACTGTCATTAGCCGTTTGGTTGCTACAGCATCGTGAAGTTGGTAACACTCGAGCGCCTACCCTTTATAATGAAATTAAAAAATGAAACTTTTCTGACTTTGTTTGATGATTTTTAATTGTAATATTTTAATCGCGGGCATTGCACAAATTATCACATCGCTCTCAACACTTAAAATAAAACTATCACATCACTATAATAATCACTACACTCACACAGCAAAATATAGATGTTATATTTTCAAATAACCGTAATTTTTCTTTTATTATTTTCTAATAAGTTCATGCTGCTGTGTTTTCGACTGTTCTCGCTTCGACAGGAACCAACCACTCAATTAATAATTAAGAATTTTATGCTATAATATTAATATTCAGTTTATATCAGTATTACAGATAATTACATCGAAAAATTGTGTTACAGACAAAAATTACACAATATATAAAAACAAAATTGTTCAACCTATGTAACAATGAAATCTCCTCACAAATTAAAAAAGTGGTATTTGTATGAAACATTTCCACTTTTTCTAATTCGTATTTTAAACAAATTTCCTGAATTTAAAAACTAGTTTCAACAAAAAAAAACTCAATTCAAAATGAATTAAAAAATACAAATGTTATATCATTTTAATGTTAATTTGATTGTTTCACCATTTTAGTTTCTGAGTGTTAGCACTTGAAAATGGTCTACGGACCGAAATATTGTGTTGGAGATCTTTAAAAAATATAGATTATGTAAACATTAATAATATGTTTTTGTAATTATATATATACATAAATTCATCGGAGTTGATTGATCACGATTTTGGCGTTCACATAAATATATATATATATATATATATATATATATATATATATATATATATATATATATATATATATATATATATATATATATATATATATATATATATATATATATATGGAAGTCGAACTCGTATATATACAGTTAGTTTCGAACTTTTTCCCGTTGAGGCTACCAGGATCATGTTATATACCATTAGAAAGGTCTTGAAAAGTAGACCCAAATAATGTATAAAAGCTGGAACTTCTACCAACATTGAGTGGAGATATGACCTTCCGAAAATTGCCCCAAAAACTTAGTTTTTCAGGTATAACTGCCCCAAAAAGTGCCCCAATTATTTTTTAACTAGCAAATTATGATTGTAGACGTCAATACCAATTCAACGATACCTCAAACGTCCAAAACGGTTGATTTTGACCAAAGTTGAGACATTTGGAAATTTTTCTGTGACGTCAACATATAATCTTGCTTTGGTATATATGTTTGTTTGTTTGTCCGTACTTCTTTCATTTGATCTCATATTTTCAAGGTTTGTAGTACTTGAAAAACTAGGCAACTTTTGTTGCGGCCAGCCTCTGAAAGGCCATTTTTCGCCATTTTAGCCACGCCCACAGCGCTGAACTTATTTGGCATACCCCGGACATATGCATATCATTAGAAAGGTATTGACAGCTATCAAATAGCATATAAAAAAAATCAAAAAATTAAGGTTGAAGGTCATTTTGGCCAAAAAACTGAAAAATGCCATATGGCCGGCCACATTCGGCCCAGTTGCTAAAAATTAGCCCAAAACTTTTGGTTCATATTTTCAGGATTTTTAGCCAGCCACAAACCTCACCTACAATATGACAACAACCGTTTGTCCCAGAAAACTCGTATATTTTAGATATTGACCTCCATAACTTAAAAGCCATCCTAATCTTTTGCAAAATTTCATTTTTTGGCTCAAATGCACCCTAATATCGGTTCGTTGCGGTTCATAATGATAGTGAATCAACGTATTACAGTGAAACAAATATAAATACATCATATTATTATCATTGCTAAGAGAATTTTTACCAGTGACCCTTTTTTCATAACAAAAGAAAAAAATGGAAAAACTGACAAATTGATGTGATCGAAAAATCACCAAAAACATTGAACATTTGACAGTCTCCTTGCATAAAATCGATATTTTTTTAATCTTTATGATGATTTCTTTAAAAAATAGATCTTATCTCCAATCCCATCGCATGAAGATGGAATATCCGCGAGAGGGTAGCTACCATTAATTTTTGTTTCCAACTAACATACTAAAATATGTATATTTTGTTGTATTGTTTAAGGAATCAAAAATGAATTGCTATCGAGTGTGTGTGAACTGTTTTGACTGACTGGACAATAAAACGAATCGCAATTCAATTCATTTTCAATTTGCCGTGCCAAAATCATTGATATCATATAAAAAATCTCTTAACGAGGTAAATGTTCGAGTGACGAAAGCCGAATTCAATTCACAAAATTTCTGATATCAAAACAATCTCATTCGATTTGTCAACGATTTTTCGGAATGTTAGTGCATTCGGCGCGTTTGTTTACATTTTTCTTTCTAACTGTCAAAAACAACAATTTGTCAACGATTTTTCGGATTGTTCAATAACAATTCGGCTGAATTCGGCTTTCATCACACATCAGAACATTTACCTCGTACAACAGACACGCCACTTTGCATACAAAAAAGTTGAAAAAAATTGAAAAATAATCTGGATAGAAAAATCCGAGATTTTTATCCGTCGTATGTTTCTGTGATTGAATGGCGCAGTGACATTCGATGGTTGATATATTGATGCAGATGTTTCTTAATTTACGTGTATAATTTACGTGATGTAATTGGTTAAAACGATGGGAAGGAAAAATTCAGGATTTTCATCCACTATCTGGTTTTTGTCAAACAGAAGAAAAATGTTAATTTTTTAGGATTTTTTTTTAGAAAAAATCACCATAAAATCAATTGAATCGATTTAACTTTCTTTTAAATAGTTTATATTGTATCTATATTTGTCGATGCGATGTTTATTCGATCGATTCTACTCGATTTAAATTCAACAAAATGATAAAAAATGATAAAAACAGTGTTTTTCGTCGAAATGAAAAGCAAAAAAAAATTAGATGTGGTTTTTCGGTCTTGATATGTTCAACAAAGTTGTTGGTCTTGACCTGAGCAACAACTTTGCTGAAAAAAGTATAGCAAAAATCTTAATGGTTCAAGAGCTATCAACGTGAAAATGAGGGTATATTTTGACTCAGGGCCAAAACATGTCGAATGCGAAATCTCAAAAATGGGGACTAACTTTAAAATGGGACTAGCACCATTGAATTCAGCATACTCGAATTAGGTTTACCCCCCGGGTGCCCGGCTTGTCACGAAAAAAAAAGTTTGCAATTCAAGCACAGTGTAATTAAATGTTAATTTTCTATAAAATTAAAAATATACAAACAGTTCCATATCAGAGACTGAGAGACTCTTGCTAAGATATGTTATAAAATTGTGTTAAGAGCTTTAGGATTAATTATCGATGTGTATGTGTTTTATCTATTCATAGATTTGTTTATACTCTCACTTGTTACTCTCAGAATACGCTGCAACTAAACAGCTTATTAAGAAAATACTGAAATGAATTATTTGTTTTCAGTTTCGCACAAATTAACTTCTCATGTTTTCGTGAAGCGAGAAATGATCAGTTTATTGAAAAATTTATTAGAAAAGGTACTAAAGGTGTAAGAAAAAGTGTAAGATAAATTTGAGAGTTTTTGGGAAAAAACTAAAGCTATCGTGGAAATTGATGAAACGCGCACCACTCGAGTAAGAATCACACTCGAAATCATCAAAGATTTAAAAACGTGTTATAGAAAATTATTTTTTGAAATAATTGATCAAATTTCAACCGGATTAAGTACTGGATTTCAAAATATTGCTGAGTTCACGTTCTTGAAACTTATAAATTCAAAAAAAAAAAATTCTAAATTTAAATTGAATTTTCCGAAACAACAATTTAAAAATCTCCAAGAATTTTATGGCAAACGATTCGATTTTCCAAAATTGAGAAGTGAATTAATTGTTGTGTATAGCGATGAGAACTTTTTGGACAAATCAATATTAGAGATGTTAGAATTTCTAAAGAATATAATTTAATAAGTTCATTCAATGAAGTATCACCCTTATGTCGACTATTCTTAACGATTCCATCTACAAGTGTATCATCCGAAAGAAGCCTTTCTGCTTTGCGTAGAATTAAAACTTATTTAAGCAGTACTATTGGAGATGAATGGCTTTCTCATGTTTCATTAATTTCTATTAAAAAGAAACTATTGTCTCAGATTAAAATGTCACCAGATTTCTATACATTAATTTGTTACGAAAATCTTTGTTTTTAAAAAGAATCGTCGAATTGAATTATATTTTAAATAAATCTTGTAAATAAAACATTTTTATGTCGTCAATAAAAATCAGGCTTAATTTAATTTTCCTAGTTATTGTGTATTTTAGGTCAAATTTTTTATATTTTGATGTAAGTATAAAAATATGATATTCAGTGTGTGATACACACTGAAATTATTATGTGACAAGATTATTCTTTTATCGGACCCCATTTTTCATAAAAACAACTTTCAGTTTCTAAAAAATACCCTTTTGAAGATTGGTTATCCAAATTCATTTATTAGACCAATTATAAATTCAACCTTATATAAAAATTTAAATATTGATAATCAATCTGCCGAAAATGTTCTACAACCAGAAGCGGTTAATGTTAATTCTATTGGAATTACATATATGAAAGATTTACATGAACAAATTAGTTGTTGTCTGGAAAAATTTAATTTAAAAGTTGTAGGAAAAGCTAATAATTTCTTAGGTAAAACTGTTTTCTCATCTTTGAAAGATCCCACACCTTTAAATAATTAGAAAGAAGTTGTATATAAAGTTACTTGTACTTGTAACAAAGTATTGTTACGGTGACACCTAGAATAGAATAGAATAAGTTAATTTCATTAATTGTTCAATTACATTTATAATTTATACTCAACATTTAGGCGTATTTCTATACTAACATATTTGCTGCGCATTTAGGAATATTCTAGAAACAAATATTTTGGTATATAAAGGCGCGCGTTGACGTGGAATGCTGAGTATTATTTTAAACGTGATACAGTGAAGGTTAAATAGAAAGATTATTAAAGTGATTATTAAAGCGATTATTAAAGTGATAATTAAAAAGTGTGTTATAAGTGTAATAATTAATTGTGAATTTTGTGTTGTATAATAAATTGTGTTGTGTAAATAAATTGTGTGAGTTAAAATTTGAAGCAGTGTATTTATTCACAATCCAGTGATTCGAACCTTGATTGACAAGGCAAAATCGTAACAATTGGTGACAGCGGTGGGATTGTGAATAATAAGAAAAATGATTCTCTACGAATTAAAGCTTGCGCAATTAAAGGAGCAACTGAAGCAGCGAGGTTTGGCTAGTGAAGGCACAAAAGCTAGTTTGGTGGAGCGACTACGTCAGGCCATGGAGAAGGACGGTTTAAATCCAGATGTGTATGATTTCGAGGAGGAAAAAACGGATGAAATCAGTATGGATAAGAAAGAAAAGGACGTACAAACGGTGGTCGAAACAACGCAAAACCCATCTGGAAGTTTCGATTTTTCGCAGTTGATGGCTGCTATGAATATGATGGGACAACAGTTGAAGCAACAAGGGGCGGACATTAAACAATCGAACCAGGATATGAAAGAACAGATGTTACAAGTGGAGCAACAAGGGGCGGACATTAAACAATCGAACCAGGATATGAAACAACAGATGTTACAAGTGGAGCAACAAGGAGCGGACATTAAACAGAAGATGGTACAAATGGAGCAACAAGGAGCGGACATTAAAAACCAAATAGAAGTTGGTCAAAAGAAAATGGACGAGAAGTTTCTGGAGTTATCTTCTACACTACACGGTAAAGTGGAAAAACTGCAAACAGAAGTACACGCAGAAATTCAAAATGTTAAAGGGACGGTTCAACAGAAATTTGAATCGGTTAAACAAGATTTTCAAACGGAAGTTAAACGTCTCGAGAAGGAGCTCCAAGATGTTAAAGTGAATGGAACGACACATCAAGTGATCCAGACAGTTAACGCAGTTAAGATAAAACCACCAACATTCGATGGAACAACTTCCTTCAGTATTTTTAAGTTCCAATTCGAAACGGCGATTAAGCAAAATCAGTGGACTGAAGAACAATGTGTTGCAGCGTTAATTGTGGCTCTTAAAGGATGGAAGCATGAGATTCTGCGTGGATTATCGAAAATTAAATGCTGTGACGAAAAAGGATAGTTACCCATTGCCAAGGATCGATGACACGTTAGACACATTATCGGGTGCTCGAATATTTTCGACATCAGAGATCGACAGACACAGATCTGCAAAGCGGCTATTGGCAAGTGGAAGTCCAGGAGGAAGATCGCGAGAAAACGGCATTCAGTGTGGGTAACGGATTATGGCAATTTAACGTTATGCCATTCGGATTATGTAACGCCCCTGCGACTTTTGAACGGCTAATGGAGCGCGTGCTAAAGGGATTGCATTGGAGGACGTGCCTCGTATATTTGGACGACATCATCGTTATGGGCAAGGATTTCGACGAGCATTTAAGGAATTTAGCAGAGGTTTTGGATCGGATACAAGCTGCCGGATTGAAGCTAAGCCCAAAGAAATGCAAACTATTTAGAACGGAAGTAAAATATTTGGGTCATAAGGTAACAACCAATGGAATCCATACCGATGAAGACAAGATCGCAGCAGTGAAGGAATGGCCACGACCTAAAAACTTACATGAATTACGGAGCTTCCTTGGATTGTGTACCTATTATAGACGATTCGTGCCAGGATTCGCCAATATTGCAAAGAGTTTACACGAGTTAACCAGGAAGAACAAGGCATTCGAATGGAAGGATGATCAAGAAGAGGCATTTGTGGAACTAAGACGACGATTATGCGAAGCACCAATCCTCGCATACCCTTTACCCAACGTTAAATTCATTTTGGACACCGATGCAAGTAATGATGGTATAGGAGGAGTATTATCACAGGCAACAAATGGTGAGGAGCGAGTTATTGCATATTACTCCAAGATGTTATCAAAACCGGAACGGAATTATTGTGTAACACGGAAAGAGTTGCTGGCTATAGTGGAATGTGTTAAGCACTTCCATAAGTACCTCTATGGCCAAAAATTTCTTCTACGGACGGATCATGGGGCTTTGCGCTGGTTTGTTACAATTCAAAAATCCAGAGGGACAAGTAGCACGTTGGATCGAACGTTTGCAAAGCTACGATTTCCAAATTGAACATCGGAAGGGAAACGCACATGGAAATGCCGACGCATTGTCAAGAAGGCCATGTCCCGTGGAATGCAAGCATTGTGGGCGTGTGGAGGGTAAGGAAAACATCATTGATATTCGGCTTATGCAAGTGCTACCTGATGAGGAATGGACTGATGAAATGATCAAGAAGGAGCAATTACGGGATGCTGACCTGTCATTCATCATGGAACATAAGGAAAAGGAACACCGGCCCACATGGAGTGAGATAAGAAAGATTCAATGGCACATTGGAGGAATATCTAGCAAAGGTTGTGGAAAGGAACCAACGCAACTGGGATCGACATATACCGATGTTCCTGATGGCCTACCGATCAGCGGTACATGACACAACAGGAGTGACGAATGGAAAGGCGCGTTGACGTGGAATGCTGAGTATTATTTTAAACGTGATACAGTGAAGGTTAAATAGAAAGATTATTAAAGTGATTATTAAAGCGATTATTAAAGTGATAATTAAAAAAAGTGTTATAATTATAATAATTAATTGTGAACTTTGTGTTGTATAATAAATTGTGTTGTGTAAATAAATTGTGTGAGTTCAAATTTGAAGCAGTTGTATTTATTCACAATCCAGTGATTCGAACCTTGAGTGACAAGGCAAAATCGTAACAATATATTGGCCAGACTAAACAACTTTTATGCTCTCGTTTTTGCCAACCAAAGTAACCAAAGTACTACAATACTCGGGTTTGTACTACTCATCTTCATGAATCAAACCATTCGGTTTTTATGGAAAATATAGAAGTTGTAGAACAGGAAACAAATTACCGAACACGACTAGTTTTGGAAATGATACATATAAAACGAAGTCGACAAACTTCAGATTGTCTAAAGCTAAACAAACAATCTGATTGTATGTATCTTCAAGATACTTACAGCTCGTTAATTTTCTAATTGGTTTTTTGTTTTTTGAATTTTTATGTCATTTGCCGTGTTTTAATATTGGAGCACTATCCGGAGCCAAATGGCAATTTTCTATTGAAACTGCAGCTATTATTCACTGGTGTCGCTGTACTATAAAAATTAAAACTAAATTCATCAATAAAACAAACATTTATCACCTGAAATATATTAATTGACATTTATTTTGACATGATGTTATAAACAAGAATTCATTTTGCTGCGTTTTAAATTTTTATTGTAAGATTTAGTTTCTAATGGTTTCAGGGGTTTACAAAATAAAGGCCTTTTCAAACTTCCCATTGAAATGGATAGCGCTCCCGATAGCGGCTCCCGATAAATAGGTAGAGCAAGATATTTTTTTATCGATTTTTAACTAAAAAGTTGAATGAAAAATCTTAGTTTAGAGTTAAATAAATTAATTATATGCAATGATAGCTAAATATAAGTTTTGACATAGAAAATTGGCTGCTCCGGATACAGCTATCGGGCGCTAATAAAAAAACACAGCAATTGTTGTAATATGGTGTTGTGGTTTATATTTTTATTCGGAATTATATTGATTTAAAAAAAAAAAAGTTTTCTACGTTTTTAGCCTAGAAATTAGTTTTGCTTTTGATTTTACGTATACATTTTCTTTCATAATAAGTTTTTCCGTTGTCAGAAAAAATAGTAACGGCATTTTACAACAGAAATTTTAATTTTTTATTCTAATTTTTATATATTTATATATATATATATATATATATATATATATATATATATATATATATATATATAAAGGGTTATCCAATTCAAGCTTGATAAAGTAAACTTAAAAAAAACACACAAAATATTCGGAATGTATTGTAATTTTTATTTCATTTTACAGATTGATCCTTGCCATTTTTAGTTAAACAAGATATCATTCAAATGTCCTCCACGGGACTTCTTACAGGCTTTGATTCTTTTGAGGTAATTTTCAATGACTTTTCGGCACATTTCGGGCGGTATCTCGGCCATTACCTTACGAATATTAGTTTTCAATTCGTCAAGAGTTTGAGGATTGTTTGCGTAAACACGATCTTTCGCGTAGCCCCACAAAAAGAAATCCAAAGGCGTTAAATCACAGGATCTTGGAGGCCAATTGACATCAGCCAATCGCGAAATCAAACGTCCAGGAAATTTCTCTTGCAAAAGATCTCGATTTGCTCGTGTTACGTGACTGGTTGCTCCATCCTGCTGGAACCACATATCGTCAAGATCATAATCTTCGATTTTCGTAAAAAAATAATCGGTTAACATGCGGCCATAGCGCTCAGAATTGACGGTAACGGTTCGTCCATGGTTGTTCTCAAAAAAATACGGCCCAATCACACCACCAGACCACAATGCGCACCAAACAGTGACTTTTTCCGGGTGTAATGGCTTCTCTACAATCAATTGTGGATTTTCTGAGCCCCAAATTCTACAGTTTTGCTTATTAACGTATCCACCAAGCGAAAAATGAGCTTCATCACTGAAAAAAATTTTGTTCGAAAAATCAGCATCGACGGCCTGTTTTTCCAACACCATGCTCCATATTCTTAAATGCTCCATATTCTTAAATGGCAGAATGTCAACTAAATAAATGACAGCGTACTTGACGTTTATCTTTGACAGATGTCGGTATACAGATTTCTACTTTATCAACCTCGAATTGGATAACCCTGTATATATATATATATATATATAATATATAATATATATATATATATATATATATATATGTATATATATATATATATATATATATATATATATATATATATATATATATATAAAGGGTGATTTTTTTGTGGTTAGGATTTTCATGCATTAGTATTTGACAGATCACGCGGGATTTCAGACAAGGTGTCAAAGAGAAAGATGCTCAGTATGCTTTGACATTTCATAATGAATAGACTTACTAACGAGCAACGCTTGCAAATAATTGAATTATATTACAAAAATCAGTGTTCGGTTCGAAAAGTGTTTCGCGATTTATGTCCGATTTATGGTCTACATAATCGACCAAGTGAGCAAACAATTAATGCGATTGTGACCAAGTTTCGCACTCAGTTTACTTTATTGGACATTAAACCAACCACACGAATGCGTACAGTACGTACAGAAGAGAATATTGCGTCTGTTTCTGAGAGTGTTGCTGAAGACCGTGAAATGTCGATTCGTCGCCGTTCGCAGCAATTGGGTTTGTGTTATTCGACGACATGGAAGATTTTACGCAAAGATCTTGGTGTAAAACCGTATAAAATACAGCTCCTGCAAGAACTGAAGCCGAACGATCTGCCACAACGTCGAATTTTCAGTGAATGGGCCCTAGAAAAGTTGGCAGAAAATCCGCTTTTTTATCGACAAATTTTGTTCAGCGATGAGGCTCATTTCTGGTTGAATGGCTACGTAAATAAGCAAAATTGCCGCATTTGGAGTGAAGAGCAACCAGAAGCCGTTCAAGAACTGCCCATGCATCCCGAAAAATGCACTGTTTGGTGTGGTTTGTACGCTGGTGGAATCATTGGACCGTATTTTTTCAAAGATGCTGTTGGACGCAACGTTACGGTGAATGGCGATCGCTATCGTTCGATGCTAACAAACTTTTTGTTGCCAAAAATGGAAGAACTGAACTTAGTTGACATGTGGTTTCAACAAGATGGCGCTACATGCCACACAGCTCGCGATTCTATGGCCATTTTGAGGGAAAACTTCGGAGAACAATTCATCTCAAGAAATGGCCCGGTAAGTTGGCCACCAAGATCATGCGATTTGACGCCTTTAGACTATTTTTTGTGGGGCTACGTCAAGTCTAAAGTCTACAGAAATAAGCCAGCAACTATTCCAGTTTTGGAAGACAACATTTCCGAAGAAATTCGGGCTATTCCGGCCGAAATGCTCGAAAAAGTTGCCCAAAATTGGACTTTCCGAATGGACCACCTAAGACGCAGCCGCGGTCAACATTTAAATGAAATTATCTTCAAAAAGTAAATGTCATGGACCAATCTAACGTTTCAAATAAAGAACCGATGAGATTTTGCAAATTTTATGCGTTTTTTTTTAAAAAAAAGTTCTCAAGCTCTTAAAAAATCACCCGTTATATACACCTAATTCTGTTTTTACGCGATAGATACGTTCCCAGAAAATTCGCGCAAAAAAAGAAATGTCTTCCATATAAAAGTAAAGGATTGGTTCTACATTTGTAAAATCAACTAAATTAGAGATAGATTATAGTACACAAAATCCCATTTTTACATGCTTTACACACTATTTTATTTAAATGCTTATTAGATATCTTTATGAGAATAATATTTATTTAGAAAAACAAATAAAAACACATGTAATTAAAAAGATTAATTAATTTTATTAAAAAAAATCATATTTTAACAAAACATAACGAAAAAAATTCATTTTAATAAAAAAAGATTGCAAAATACTCTATCATAAAATATATTTTTAAGTGCTTTCATCACTGGCTGATGGAACTGATGGAATGCGCACTCGTTTATGTGACACTTGAAAATCACTTTCTTCTCTAGAAATATTTTCCACTGCATTTCCATTGCTGCGTAGTGGTGGTGTTTCAGTAGTTTTCGTAAAAAAATCCATTATCAATGGTTGTTTCCCAGTTGTGATAAGACTGTTATGTAATTCTCGATAATTACTCATTAATAATTTTAGGTCACGTTGAAACTTCTCAACTCTTTCCCCAATAGGATCATGCTTGCCAACATGATCGCTCAATTTAGCAGCTATTTGTAGTCCTTCAAAATCCGTGTACGCTACATCAACTTGACGGTGTTTTTCTATCTCGTTAATTAGTTTACTGGTGAACTCAACCAGATTAGTCGATGTGGATCGGCCAGGCATAAACCCATGCTGGTTTATTGATATATGACGTGCAATTGTAGATTTAAAGCTGTTGCATAATACTAACTCAAATAATTTTGGAATTGATGATGTAGTTGATATTCCTCTGTAGCATGAGATATCCTCACGTTTACCCGATTTAAAAATTGGAGTAATTTTTGAAATTTTCCATTTTTCAGGAAACACGCCGGTGTTTAAGGAATGATTGAATAGATAACATAATGGAATTGTTAAAATTTCAGCGTACTCTTTCAGAATAGAAGAGGGTATATCGTCAAGACCGCAACCATCTCCAAACCCCCTTAAAGCCGATAAAATGTTGTCCTCAAAAATAATAGGAGGAGTTATTGATGTGTTGTTGTTGCTGGGTTGTTCGTACAATCCACTAGTAACGCTTGGTCTATAGACTGATTGAAAAAACGACGCGAACATGTTAGCTATATCTTTGGCGTTTGAAGAGCAGGTATTATGTTGTACGTTATATTAGCAGGGTATCCTTCAATTTCCTGTTTATTCCTAAAGTATTTCCAAAATTGTTTTGGATTTACTTTAATTTTGTCTTGAATTTGATTAAGATACGACCTGTATTTAGATTTGAAATAAATTTCAAATTCATTACTATATTGTAGAAACGTAGTTTTGTCCGCTTCTAACCCGCTTTTCAACATTTTGGCATACGCTTTCGACTTCCGATTTTTTAAGTTAACTAGTCTATCATCAAACCAATGAGGGTGAGCATTTTGTGGTTTACAGCACATAGGTACATACATTTCGAAGCATTGAAGCATGATGTCATTAAATTTGTCCACATTTTCGTTTATATCATTGGAATTGAGAGTTATTTGCCAGTTGATGGATTCCAGGTAACTTTGTAGCCCCACACGGTTAGTTTTTTTAAAGTTGTATTTCATTGGTTGTAGGTGTTCTGATCTCGTCATTTTAGTTAAGTCAAATACAATATCCAAAGATTTGTGATTAACATCATTTATGACAAAAGGTAATAGGGATTCAGAAATTTTAAAGGTGTCAATGTCGTTGCTGAAAACAAGATCCAATAATCTATCACGATTATTAGCAATTGTGTTTATTTGGTTCAAATTATAACAAAGCATGGCGTCCACAAATAAAGATTCCGCATCTGTTGTTATATTGCAAGGTAAAATACAGTTTAGTTCTGGGTCCAAGTTCCAAGTTATATTTGGAAGCTTAAAATCACCAAGCACAAGAACTAAATCTGACGAGTTTGTTGTATTAATAACTTCATCAATCGCATCGATGCAAGTTGCATAATGATCACTATTTGATTGAGGTGGTATATATGCTGCGTAGGTTAGATTGATTTGGTTGATTTTGATTTTTACACCGATCTGTTCGACTCTCGATGGGGCTAAAGTTACTGGAGCATTCCAGAGTTTAGAATGTACTGCTATCAGTACGCCACCACCCGATTTCTTTGAACTAGTTTCAGGAGACCGATCGCATCTATAAACAACGTAGTCATGGCCAAAAAATTCGCTGCTCCGTATGTCTGGTTTTAATGAAGTTTCACAAATTACATAAATAAGGTAGTTTGATTTTAAAACGAATTTGTAGAATTTAGATGCTTTTGATGCCATTTTGTTTACGTTTTGATAGTAAATTGCATATTTCTCATATACCGATCTTTTTTTGGACTTTATGGGCTGATTTACCTTTTGAGTAATAGTATAAGTTCGAGCTTTCATTAAAAGTGAGTGTAGTCTATCATTGGCCACCGGAGAAAAATATTTAAATGATTTTGTGTGTCTAGAGATTGCAACTATGGCATGCGGTACACTATCGAACAGCTCAAGAGGTTGAGAATTGGTTCTTATACATATTACATTTGGTGAGGTTAAACCTTGTGCTTCATGGGTCGTCAAGATTTTACTGGTTTCTGGTTTCTTAAGCTGAGAGATTAATTGTTTATCAGCTTTGGTAAAAGTTAGATAGAAAGCGTTCTCTAACACAGGTAATGATGATAGATTTGGTGGCAGGTTTATAAATTCGGCGGAAGTTTCCACTGTGTTCATACTAGTGATGTTAGGGTAGTATTCTTTGAGAGCAGAAGTAACATCAGCTGGGTATCGATACGTTACATTCAAGTATTCAGTCTTTGTTACAAAAGCACTTGCATCGGAAAATTTCATATTGACATGATGCATAGCAATAATCTGTCAATATATGGTATTTGGTTTTTGTCACCTAGAAGATATATTTTAGAACATTCACTTTTGATAACCACAAGTCCTATATATCCAGCATGCACTATCATGTACTCATCAATAAAAACTGTATCGTAGGTCCGGTTACCATTTATTAGGTATGAGGCAATCGTTTTGTAGTTTAATTTGATGTTATTAAAGTTAGTGTTTTTGTGCTCGCAACGTGATGTTACCTTTAATTTTATATCTGCAAGTCCTTCTTTTGTAGCACATAGAACAAGATCAGTGCCCAGATTATGGTTGTTTATAATCCATGTTGATTTACCACACCCAGGTACACCTTGAATATTTGTAATGTCCGGCATCTTTATGTTTGTTTTAAGATAGATATTGTTTAACGAGTTGTAAGTCTGATGATCTAACATAATTACCGTACCCGATGAACAAAAAATGTATCTGTTTTTGGTGATAAATGTGTTTGTGTCTTCACACAGTTGTACCAGATTATTCCCATCGAAGCCAAACAGATGTTTTGTGGTCGGTTCTTCGAGATATTGTTTGGTAGCGTTGTCAAATATAAATATGTTTAATTGTCGTAAGGAAGAAGCGGAGAAAGGCAATAGATTTATGTTCTTAATGTAATGATCCTTTAAGTGGCTTTTTATTAGGCTGTTTGAGTGTTTCATGTAAAACATTATTTCCATGATCGAATTCTTATAGCTGGACTCTGCAGACAACACCTTGTGAAAAGTCGGAGATGTGGATGGAAAATCCGTACAGTTTCCATATGAGTACTTCGCGGGATCACCTGTAATCCAACGGGAAGATAACATTCTCTCATATTGCAGTGACATATTGAAAGGAATATTTAAAACCCATTTGATGTTGTTAAATGGAGAGTTTGTAACATAATCCAACACTGGCAAAACCTTGTTGACATGATGGCTAACATCCAAGGTAATTATGAAAGGCTCATTTTTAAGGAAGATGTTAAAGTTTCTAAAGCGTAGATTAGATCACTGCAATCAGTTTTAGATTGATGAGTAACCACAATAACGTAGTTACCTCCAATTTTATAAACTTTTGGAACTTCATTAACTGATTTTATGTAGAAGTTATGTAGTATAAGTCCATTTCGGGATAGATATTTTTTAAGATTGCAATTATCCAATTTTTCTTCAAAAGCAACACAAATAAAAATAGATGATTTTATTAAGTGTTTTCCATTTAGCCAGGTTGAAATCTGTGGTTCAGCATGCATGAATTTTTCAGATGGGATATTTTTAACAAACTCATATCCGTTTATATAATCTTCTTAGTGGTTGTTACTTATGCTTCTTGTTAACATAAGTTTAAATTTAAATGAGGAGATGATTGATTTGTTGTATGTTGATTTGATGTCAATATCAGTTTGAGTTTCGCAGTGTTTAGATGTGAACTTATTACCCAGTCTTGGAGTCTTTGAGTAGTTTTTTGAAGATGAAAAATGAAATAAGCCTCCATATGAATCGCACACAGTATCTCTCATTTTGATGGTTTTAACTCTCGCTGTCTTGACGAGGTTTTCATAGCGTGAAAAATTCATCAAGTCAGCATTGACTTCATCAACCTCATCCATAGTACGTATATTAAAACCACCATTGAAGTTGCAGGCAGAGTTGCTCGTTTTGGAAGTTTTTAAGTTATTTGGTTGTGGTTTATTGAATTCCGAAAATCCGATTGCTTTTTTGGAAACTTAAGTTCATGTTCAGAAAGGTTGGTGATTGGTGCCATAAGTCGAAAATTTTAGCGACGTCGTTTCCATTCAAATTCTTTAACCAGTAGTCCAGAAGGCCATAACGTGGAATGTAATGCAGTTAAAAATTGATTTGCTGGTAAACTAACACGGAATGATGTATAGTCATACATATGACCGTTTTCCTGGTTGCGGGAAATTTTGATACACACGGCGTTATCCAGGTTCATTTTAGTTTTTAGAAAGTCTTCGAATTTTTCTTTCGTCACAGAGTTTTAAATTCTACTAACGAAGAGCCATCGTCGAGGTTCTACAGCTTTTATTTCATCAGATGCTGGCTGATATGACTGTTCATGTGTAAGATGTGAGTTTAATGAACCTGCAGTTGTGGTTACTGATGATATAGGCTTTAAGTGCGATGATTCCGTTGGCGATACAAATGTTGTTTTTGGAGATATCGCTGATGAAGGTGTTGATAAAAAGAGAGATGTTTGAGGTAGCGGGTCTGTGGTTTTCGATACAGACGGTATCAGGATATCAGTAGATAAAGTTTTCGAAGAGGCAGTTTGTGGTATTTTGTCATTTTCCCGTTGAGTGTTTGATTGGGATCGTGTTACTCTGCGGTTCTCAACAGTTTCATTAGAAACCTCGTTCACTGTATGAGTATCATTGTTCGAATTATCATTTCCTTGCACGATTTCTTTTGATGTGACGAGCGAGTTAGAATGCAATACTTTCATGTTAGTTAGGCATTCAGAGCAAAACCAACTCAAACCGGGCAATTCATCAAATATAAATTTCATGGCCTTCTTGACGTCATTGGGAAATTTAGTCATTAGCTTTTTGGCGTTAGATGTTGCACACGTGTAACTAATGACTCTATCGCACATAAATCCCTTACATGCAAGAAACCATTCATCCACAATTATGACGAAACACTCAACACATTTTTTTTCCACAGACATTTCACTGGTTCAGTTTATTTTAGTTTGTAAAACACTTTTTTATGACCGTAACACAAATACACTTAATATAGGTCAAGATTTAGTTTATTATTTTATGCACTACACACAGTATTATACATTCAATTTAAATTTTTACAGAAAAATGAAAAAATAGTTACTTGAGTATAATTGATTTGTCAGGAAAAAAGTAACAACAATAAAATACGTAACAATAAATAACAATAAGTTACAAAAAAATATACAAAAAATTTATTGTATATGACAATTAAAAAAAAACACGTCCGATTTGGGCGATTGTTAATGTTGTACTCGTATTAATATCACACTGAAAACCCGCACTATACTTTTATCAAAAACTAATAAGGGATATTTAGGGAAATTCCCTGCAGTTGTGTCGTAGATTCTACACGCAGATTTTACACGTTCACCTCCATCTGTCGGTAATTCTATTGTTAGAATGACTGACATATGGCAGTGAACGAGGTTTAAATCATGTACAAAGATGTTTGAATTTGCTAAAAATTTAATCGCGTTAAATCAAATAAAATCGCGTAAAAAAGGAAACAAAATATTTTGTAGAATCGCGTTAAATCAAATTCGCGCAAAAAAAGTTCGCGTAAAAACAGAATTAGGTGTATATATATATATATATATATATATATATATATATATATATATATATATATATATATATATATATATATATATATATATATATTGTATATGTACTCGTATATTATAAATTTAAAAATCTTAATATTAAAAAATTAGAATAAAAAATTAAAATTTCTATTGTAAAATGCCGTTACTATTTTTTCTGACAACGGAAAACTTATTATGAAAGAAAATGTATACGTAAAATCAAAAGCAAAACTAATTTCTAGGCTAAAAACGTAGAAAACTTTTTTTTGTTAAATCAATATAATTCCGAATAAAAATATAAACCACAACACCATATTACAACAATTGCTGTGTTTTTTTATTAGCGCCCGATAGCTGTATCCGGAGCAGCCAATTTTCTATGTCAAAACTTATATTTAGCTATCATTGCATATAATTAATTTATTTAACTCTAAACTAAGATTTTTCATTCAACTTTTTAGTTAAAAATCGATAAAAAAATATCTTGCTCTACCTATTTATCGGGAGCCGCTATCGGGAGCGCTATCCATTTCAATGGGAAATTTGAAAAGGCCTTTATTTTGTAAACCCCTGAAACCATTAGAAACTAAATCTTACAATGAAAATTTAAAACGCAGCAAAATGAATTCTTGTTTATAACGTCATGTCAAAATAAATGTCAATTAATATATTTCAGGTGATAAATGTTTGTTTTATTGATGAATTTAGTTTTAATTTTTATAGTACAGCGACACCAGTGAATAATAGCTGCAGTTTCAATAGAAAATTGTCATTTGGCTCCGGATAGTGCTCCAATATTAAAACACGGCAAATGACATAAAAATTCAAAAACCAAAAAACCAATTAGAAAATTAACGAGCTGTAAGTATCTTGAAGATACATACATTCAGATTGTTTGTTTAGCTTTAGACAATCTGAAATTTGTCGACTTCGTTTTATATGTATCATTTCCAAAACTTGTCGTGTTCGGTAATTTGTTTCCTGTTCTACAACTTCTATATTTTCCATAAAAACCGAATGGTTTGATTCATGAAGATGAGTAGTACAAACCCAAGTATTGTAGTACTTTGGTTAATTCTATTTAGCCGTATTGCGTCCTTTTTGTGTTGGCAAAAACGAGAGCATAAAAGTGGTTTAGTCTGGCCAATATATACTTTGTTACAAGTACAAGTAACTTTATATACAACTTCTTTCTTATTATTTAAAGGTGTGGGATCTTTCAAAGATGAGAAAACAGTTTTACCTAAGAAATTATTAGCTTTTCCTACAACTTTTAAATTAAATTTTTCCAGACAACAACTAATTTGTTCATGTAAATCTTTTATATATGTAATTCCAATATAATTAACATTAACCGCTTCTGGTTGTAGAACATTTTCGGAAGATTGATTATCAATATTTAAATTTTTATATAAGGTTGAATTTATAATTGGTCTAATAAATGAATTTGGATAACCAATCTTCAAAAGGGTATTTTTTAGAAACTGAAAGTTGTTTTTATGAAAAATGGGGTCCGATAAAAGAACAATCTTGTCACATAATAATTTCAGTGTGTTACGTTTATAAGAATTTGGATGATGGGAATCGAAATTAAGATGATATCTACCAGACCAAGTAGTTTTGTGAAACCAATCAGTCGAAATTGAACCATCAATATTATGAATTAACAACAAATCCAGAAAGGGTAATTTATTGTTAGATTCCAATTCAATAGTAAATTTAATGTTATTATTAAATGAGTTGAAAACACTAAAAAAATAATCAATTTTATCATTAGGTATCGCTGTTATAATATCGTCAACGTACCGAAAAAAGAAAATAGGCTTAAAATCAAGAGAAGACAGAACACTTGATTCAATAACTCCATAACTAATTTTGCAACCACGCGACTAATGGGTGAAATAGGCGACTCGTGAACTGCAAAGTAGAGGAAGCCGCGTTAATAAAATGGAGTTTTAATTTTCTTGGAATTTAGAATAAAAAGTATTGTTGAGCAAAATTATCAGACAAATTGATGAAATAATCTCATGTTTTTATACTTACATCAAAATATAAAAAATTTGACCTAAAATACACAATAACTAGGAAAATTAAATTAAGCCTGATTTTTATTGACGACATAAAAATGTTTTATTTACAAGATTTATTTAAAATATAATACAATTCGACGATTCTTTTTAAAAACAAAGATTTTCGTAACAAATTAATGTATAGAAATCTGG
Source organism: Nephrotoma appendiculata (assembly GCA_947310385.1). Lineage (NCBI taxonomy): Eukaryota > Metazoa > Arthropoda > Insecta > Diptera > Tipulidae > Nephrotoma > Nephrotoma appendiculata. Next base: position 102,671,521 of record OX371225.1, on the reverse strand, counting down.
TGACATTTTAATCTGAGACAATAGTTTCTTTTTAATAGAAATTAATGAAACATGAGAAAGCCATTCATCTCCAATAGTACTGCTTAAATAAGTTTTAATTCTACGCAAAGCAGAAAGGCTTCTTTCGGATGATACACTTGTAGATGGAATCGTTAAGAATAGTCGACATAAGGGTGATACTTCATTGAATGAACTTATTAAATTATATTCTTTAGAAATTCTAACATCTCTAATATTGATTTGTCCAAAAAGTTCTCATCGCTATACACAACAATTAATTCACTTCTCAATTTTGGAAAATCGAATCGTTTGCCATAAAATTCTTGGAGATTTTTAAATTGTTGCTTCGGAAAATTCAATTTAAATTTAGAATTTTTTTTTGAATTTATAAGTTTCAAGAACGTGAACTCAGCAATATTTTGAAATCCAGTACTTAGTTCGGTTGAAATATCAATTATTTCAAAAAATAATTTTCTATAACACGTTTTTAAATCTTTGATGATTTCGAGTGTGATTCTTACTCGAGTGGTGCGCGTTTCATCAATTTCCACGATAGCTTTAGTTTTTTCCCAAAAACTCTCAAATTTATCTTACACTTTTTCTTACACCTTTAGTACCTTTTCTAATAAATTTTTCAATAAACCGATCATTTCTCGCTTCACGAAAACATGAGAAGTTAATTTGTGCGAAACTGAAAACAAATAATTCATTTCAGTATTTTCTTAATAAGCTGTTTAGTTGCAGCGTATTCTGAGAGTAACAAGTGAGAGTATAAACAAATCTATGAATAGATAAAACACATACACATCGATAATTAATCCTAAAGCTCTTAACACAATTTTATAACATATCTTAGCAAGAGTCTCGTTGTTTGCGTAATATAAAAAAAATAATAATTGTTAACAACTATATTAAAATATCGAAAAACCATGCACATTAATATAAAAATTCATTTTAGAAATTTTAGTAATAAATACATTAGATTAGTACAATTATATTTCTCTACCAATTAACTACTAACATTTTGAAAAATATGATTAGAGTGTGTTACCAATAAATGACCTCTCTCTCTCTGGCACTATATATCCCATACAGGGACTTGGCCGCCTCAAATGAGGTTTCATAATCGTATTTTCATTTCGGATAATGAGTGATTAATTCATTGATCCTAAACCAGCCGTGAAATTTTTTCAATGTCACCACCGGGAATCGAACCCGGGACCTCCGGTCGCTGGAGCAAGCATGCTGACCACTTTGCCACCGGGGCGGCCATAAATGACCGCCACAATTTAAAATATGGCTGTTTGGTGTTAATAAAATATTTAACTTCTTTATTGGCAATTAAGTTTTACTTTAGGTTAGAGAAATATTTTACTTCATATTTAAATGTATACGTACCTGCGATTAATAAGTATCAGCAAATTAGGTAACAAAAACTACCAGCAAAACCTAAACAGAAAAAAACGTCAGGCAAAATACCTGAATTTTACGTAATCAAGTCCACAAAAAATTTGTCCAAAATAAAATGAGAACCAAAAAAAATACTAACCACGAGAACAAAAATTATAAATTGAAAACTATATTGATACACTTAGTAATTAGTAATTTTTTTCTTAAAAATCATTACATAGTGAGACTGGTACGATCCTTTTCTACCTCGTACAGAAATGGAGCTACATTATTTGGATTCCAGATGGCCTATACTTATTCTCGACAGTCGCCGACGCCGAAGTTTCAGGTAATCCCTGTGAAGATCGCCACAGAAGAAAATTTCTTAGTAATTTTTTTGTTGAGAATCGTTACATACTGAGACTGGTACGAGCCTCCTTTCCACCTCGTACTGAAATGGGGCTAAATATTTGAATTCCAGATGGCCTACACTAATTCTCGACAGTCGCCGAAGTTACAGGTAATACCTGTGACAACCACCACAGAAGAAAATTTCTTCGTAATTTTTTTGTTGAGAATCGTTACACACCTCGTACAGAAATGGGGCTATATTATTTGGATTCCAGATGGCCTACACTAATTCTCGACAGTCGCCGAAGTTTCAGGTAATCTCTGTGACAACCGTTAAAGAAGAAAGCTTCTTAGCAAATTTTTTGTTGAAAATCGTTGCATACTGAGACTGGCAGGGACCTCCATTCCACCTATGACGGAAATAAGGTTACATTATTTAGGTTTTAAATAACGTTTTCTAATTCTCGACAGTGGCCGAAGTCTAAGGCAATCCCTGTGAAAAACGCCTCATTGCAAAATGTTTTGGTATTTTTTTTAATTTTACTTAATATCGTTATTCTCGTATTTTTAATAGAGACTAATTTTTTGAAATTTCCACCAAACTTGGTTTTCATATACATACATATGTACATACGTATTATATATTCATCAAATTTTTTTCTATTTTTTCTTGTTGGCTTGTAAAATCAGATCTTGTTGTAGTATGTTGATGTAAAAAAAGTTTCGGGATAAGAATTAAAGGTAATGCAGTTTTCCTAAATTGTTCGGGCCAACCCGAAAATATTACCGATTAAGCAAAGACACATTTTTCCATGCTACTTTTCGGGCCAACTTCACATACATTGCAGAACAAACTAATATATTCTTTTAAAATTGGCATTTATAATTATTTGTGGTTTATTTGAATTTCTCGGAAGATACAAATTATAAATTACACTTGATATATTTAGTAAATCTTTCATAGTCTGACGTCTTTATAAGTTTTTTAACATAATTGAGTTAAGAAAACATTTGTTAATTATATATTTTTGTATTTTCAGAGAAATGACTACATCTGTTGATCAGTCTTTTGTTAAAACTTACTCTACGCTTGGATACCTATAAATTAATTTTCAACAATTATTTATTTTCATTAAACAAGAACCTAGCAAAATTGGTATATTGATAAAATAATAAATAAATTCTATGTACTTTCTTAATATTAAAAAAAATAATCATAAAATCATTCTAATTCACAACAATAAATTAAAATTTATATCATTCATAAATTTTAAATTTAATTTTAAATACTTTAAAAATTTGTTTTGAATACTTTTTTTTTACTTTTTTAACAAATTATCACAAAATTATATTTCGATATAATTATTTATTTGTATAAATTTGGGTAATAGTAATAAAACTATTTAATCAAAAATTTATATACATATTTACGAATATATTAATTATTAAATTAAATACAAATATATATTTATAATACTAATATTAAAACAAAATTAAATTAATATGTTATTCGCATAGCAACAAAAATTTAAAATCAAATTGCTACTTGAGTTACTTTTATTTTTATAATAAAATAAAGAAAAAAATTTAATCTTTGTTGTTTTACAACAAAAATGGTAATTATTTATATTTAAATATTATTTTTATATTTTTATATAATTTAACTAATATAAATAATATTAATTTTATTTTATTTATTTGAATAAATATAAAAAATACCAACAAGTTATCATCTTTAATTGCACATGCATATCGAGCCCCCAATTGTGTGTGCATCCTAAATAAAATTATAAAACAAAAGTCAATGTTCGAGAAAATAAATAAAATAAAATTATTTCAAGAAATTTTTATAAAATATTTAATAAGAAAATTAAATTAAAAACAAAATTTCCTTAATTTGTAAGTTTTTATTCGATTTTGAATTTATATTTTTTTATTGTCTATATAGTTAAAATAATAAAATTTATGTATTTATACTTAAAAAAACAAAAATATATTATAATCTTATAATACATAATATAATACCTTCAATATTATATAATTAATATTTGAAATGATTAAATGTTATCAATATAATCCAAAAGAAATATAAAAATTATTATTGTGCAATATGTATATATATATGTGATTTATTCTAAAATGTATATACAGTGCTGGGGAAAAAATTGGGCAAACATATTTTATTGCAAATTGGAGTCTTATTTTGCTAAAATTAGAAAACTTTTGAACACAATTTGCTTATTGTTTCTATTTAAATACATGTATATGATGCAATTTTTTGAAAAAAAAAAAATTACCTGCAATTTAGGGGGAAAACCCCGAAAAATGCCAAAATATTGAAAATATGTTGATTGGAGTTAAAGTAATGGAATAAATTAAACACTCATTTTTTAACTTTTTTATTGTTTTTTATTGATTTATGGAAGTTCTAGGTTTCATGTCCAGAAAAGCATCCCCAGACCATAACTCCTTCATTTTTCGGTGGAAGTCTTCTTCTTGGTTTTCTTCTACCAGAATTCTTCAATCTCCAACATGCAGCTTGAATTTTGATTCATCGGGGAAAATCACATCATTCCACATCTCTGGAGTCCAAGAAACATGCTCCTGGGTCCAAAGAAAAAAGTTGTTTTTTCACTAGTAATGTGAACTCAGGCTTCTGGACTGGTTTAAGTGCTCTCAAACCCGCTTTAAAAGGTCTTTTTCTCACTAAGCTGCCTGAAATTTCTTTTCCCGTTGCTCGCTCAACATCCCGTCTTATGTCCGATGAAATTTTAAAACGGTTCCGACGACATTGTAATAATTATAATAAAATTGATTATGAAACGATCTTCCACTGGCGTTGTCTTTCTGGGCCTTCCAGAGCCTTTCTTTCTTTGTGTATTGCCCATCTCATCTCACGCATTTTTTTAAATATCCACGCGACAGTACTTTTAGTACCCACATCAACATATTGCTTTTAAACTACTCACTAATTTTTCCCATTTTTTTTAACTAACATTGCACTTTATTCTTTATTTGACTAGGATCAGTTACAGAATAACTTAATCTTACAAAATATGCACTATTGATGCTCAAAAAAATTACAGGCAATAAAACATCTGCACCCTAATGTCGGCCAAGAACGGTAGGCGTAAAATGAAATAATTGCTTGATCAATTTTTTGCACATCAATTACGGGGTTGTACCGGTGTAACCAAAAACAAAAAGCGGTCCAACAAAATATTAATATTAATGATAGAACTTCTATAAATCAATATAAAACAAAAAAAAAATTAAAAAATAATTGTTTAATTTATTCCATTACTCTAACTCCAATCAACATATTTTCAATATTTTGGCATTTTTCGGGGTTTTTCCCCTAAATTGGAGGTATTTTTTTTTTTTTCACAAAATTACGTCATACATGTATTAAA